>JAYMFT010414422.1:0-14266 GCA_038088735.1 Panulirus argus | reverse complement strand
TCTTGTCCCGTGTGTGTGTGTGTGTGTGTGTTTGTGTGTGTGTGAGTGTGTGTGTGTGTGTTGCGAATCCCAAAGGGCGAACAGGGGATCAAATCCTAATCCGCAACATATGAACGTGCGAGACGGCCAACGTGCCACGTGTGCACATTACACCTCAGGTCAAGCAAGACACACGGGATGCATTACGCGTGTGTGTTGGACAGGGTGAGAGGTGTTGACACAATACGGGGTGACGGGCGTTCTTGTTCACCGGCTGCCCCTTCGGCAGACAGCCATCCACAGATCACACCACGTTCCCATCAGTCACCCCAAAACGAGCCATCCACAGATCACACCACGTTCCCATCAGTCACCCCAGAACGAGCCATCCACAGATCACACCACGTTCCCATCAGTCACCCCAAAACACACTTACAATCGTCGGTTAGGATCACACCGACATATATAACTATAAGCTGCCTATATCTGTCTTACTGATGTTCATCTGGACGTACAAGCTGCCCGACCTCTTATCTAACAGCTACGTACCTTGTACCTTGTACCGCGTGGGGGTCTCTCTCTCTCTCACACACACACACACAGGTCAACCTGGTGACAGGTTAAGCTAGTCACGAGGCAGCGCACATCCACCCCGGAACCTATACAAGACAATATCCTTCCCCCAAGTCGGTAATCTTGGCCATATTTCAACCTGGATCGTTTCCCTCGGCTCCCTCGCTCCCTCCGTCTCCAGCTGTAGGTCTAGCGTGTCTCCGAGCGAGGGTGAGAAAAACGCTACGACAATATTGCTATAAGGGAGTGAGCAGGTGGTTACGGGAAGATGGCGCTCTCCACTCGGTCTCTATCGTCTCGGTGTCAGGAGGCCTGAACCTGGCGGAGGAATCTGCCTCCCACCAGGAGGAGGACGAGGAGGAGCGGCGGCGGTGCTGGTGGCAGTGGTGGCGGCGGTGGCAGGAGGAGAAGCGGGAGGGGCAGCATGAGCCGGGAGCATCTGAGACGATGTACACACATTCTCTCTGGCATTGATCCCCAGCCCGGCCAAGACACCCACCCACCGCCACCACCACACACACACTTCCCCTCCCACCCAACATATCTTCCTTCACAGCTGTTTATTGCGGCCCCGCCTGTCTCCCCCTCCCAGATATATTGCCACGCTAGACTCCATACTTTGGGAAGGTCTGGGCTACACTCTCGCTAGGCTTCTCTCAGATTTGTTTAATATACCATCGTCTTCCAGATTACCTTAACACAACGTACCATCGTCTTCTAAGCCATCCTATCGTTATGTACCATCGTCTTCCAGGTTACCCTGTCATACTGTACCACAGTCCTCCAAGTTACCCTTAGATAACGTACCACTGTCTTCCAGGGTACCCCCATCATAGAGTACAAGTCTTCCAGACTACCTCATCGTAATGCACCATCATCCAGATTACCCCACCAATACTCTCTCATAATGTGCTGCCTTCCATACTACCCGATAATAATGAACCATCGTCCAGGCTACCCCACTATCAATACATACAACATGAACGACAACTGTGAATTTCAGAGTATTTTCCACCATCCTACACGGTTAATTACATGAAGGCCGTGCCACGGACGAGGCACCGGACATGCTACGGACGAGATACTGGCCACCGCTACCAGAGCGGTGACGTTCAAGCGTTTTCCAGAGAACAAGGAGACGACCGACCACCCAGCTTACTACCCAACTTTATGATGCTTTCAATCGAGCACAGGCAGGATATGGCGAAGGGGGCAGGATACTGCGAAGGGGCACGATATGGTGAGGGGGCTTGGTAAGCTTAATAGGCAAGGCCTTATAAGTCCGAGCCATATGGGTACTTCACGAACTCCGCTCCAGGTAGCAGGGAAGGACCTTGTTACAACCACTCCAGCCGCCGCCACTTGCGTCCCCCCCCCCCCTGTATCCCTCTACATCCGATAAGGTTGGTAATTTATTGTGAGTATGAGGGAGGCTATGGTTGGCGAGGGGTCGTGTGGGTCGGCGTGTGGTGGTGGTGGTGTGTGGTGCTGGGTGTGTGTGTGTCGTGCCAGGAGATGGCGCCCGAGGACGGGTCCCGGGAGGAGGAGGAGGAGGAGGAGGCGGGCGGCTGGCTGGCCTGGCTCCTGCCACTGTCAATAACCAGCGTAGCGGACCTCAGCCACCCCCCAGCCCCACTCTCCTCCCTCCCTCCCACCGACACAACACTCACCTTCCCAGGGTCACCACCACCACCACCAGCCTGACCTCTCGCTCTGACCTGACCAAGGCACGGACGGACGGACGTGACTCGGGTATCAGCTTCCACGCCACTCCGTCCATCACACGGAGAATTTACAGTACTGCTGACTGCCAACGCCTACGATAGGTTTACGGTTAGGGAACGGCATCTACCAGCCCACAGCATACACCTCAAAGCTTAAGGCACCGCATCTACCAGCCCTCGCCACACATCCCAAAGGTTTAAAGACTGTATCTACCAGCCCATACCATACACCTTGATGGGAACGGGGAGGGGTGGGGTGGGGGGACATAAGAACCACTCAGTAACACCTGACTGCATACAACCACGCATATAAAGATTGCTACGGGACAAGTTACAGAGGTGGGCTGAGGGACGCTTGCGTTCTGTACGAAGATACAACCACGGTACAGTATGGGTCTGTAACCACGTGCGAACATTACATGAATTAGGCCCCAGCGGTGAGGTAAGGACCCCATGCACTCATTACTCGGATCAATAAAGGCTCTGAAACCACAATCGGAATCACAAGTCACACATCGCACGTCAGGTAATGCCCAAAAATAACCCGATACGTGACCCTACAGCCAGATGCGGCTCCCAGCTCCACGTTCAAGGAATTTACTGTATACCTATGTGTGTGTGTGTGTGTAATGCAACAACACAATAGAGCATAGTTCCCCACAGGAGGGGACTTGATCCCTGAGAACTCTCTCAGCTCTAGCCCCTGACATGGCTGACAAGCGGCCGCCTCCACCTCCGTCCCAGGGGTCAGCCGTGCCTTCTCCGTATCGTACCAAAGCCAAGCTCTACCAGTTACGCGTTTAATTCGCTTCTACCAGTTTACGCGTCAGATATCTCATTTTCAATCCCGACATACACAAGCACGGACACAAAACACATTCACCTACAAATACAAGAAGAATTAAATGATAAGGATAAGAGCTGAGGCCCAACGAAGCAAAAAAAAATTCCCCATATGCAAAACACACACACACACACATAAATGGGCCTCCGTGGTGTAGCGGCTACTGTTGCTGACCATGAGTCATCACAGGCAAGCCCGGGGTCGGATTTGCACGGGTTCGAATCCTGGGCATGGCACTCTCGACCTACACCCCAACTCACGTACTCATTCTACCTTCGAGGCTGGTCGATAAATGGGTACCTGGCTCAGGGTAGGTGTGTACAGGAGAAATTTTCTCCCCCTAACACACAAACAGTAATTACACACATAAGCACAAGTAATGAAACTGTAAATGCTGGCAACATACAAAAGTTTAAAAAGTTATATGATAGTGGAGAAAGGTCAGGAGATGGGGCCCCAAATGCAGAACTCCATCCCCGTACTCTACAGAGGGCTCCACAAGTGTAGAATCCCTCCCTGTACAATAAAGGGGCCCCCACAAGTGTAGAACTCCCTACCCGTATACTACAGGGGCCCCAGGGTTAGAACTCCCTCCCCGTACAGTACAGGGGGCCCTACAAGTGTATAACTCCCTCCCCGTACAGTACAGGGGCCCCCACAAGTGTAGAACTCCCTCCCCGTACAGTACAGGGGTCCCCACAAGTGTAGAACTCTCTCCCCGTACTGTACAGGGGCCCCAGGGGTAGAACTCCCTCCCCGTACAGTACAAGGGGCCCCACAAGAGCAGAATTCCCTCCCCGCACAGTACAGGGGGCCCTTACAAGTGTATAACTCCTTCCCCGTACTTTACACACACACGCGACATCTGAGAAACCGATGCACCCAGCAAAACCATACAAGATCTCCCTCCGAAGCGACAAAGGGTCTGTGTCAGGAGGGGACATAACCCTTGGCGTAGCGCCTTACGTCAGGGCTCCCAAGTACCACTTGACACCTCGAGTTATGACTCACAGGTACTCCTTGACCTCCTTCCTCTCCACCCCCGCCCACCTAACCCCAGCGTATCCATAGTTTCCTTTTTTATTCCTCTCTCACTCACTTTAATTACGTCATGTTACGTAAGGGGTTCGAACCCCCTTGAGGACGAGGGTGTGACCCTTGGGTATGATGGCCCGTCCCTTGAAGGTCGTACCAACGTGGTCATGGGGGTTACGACCCGGCGGGACACATGACTTCATGGATCATTCTACCCGATTAGTCACATTGCCAGGCGAATATGAGGCGCTTCGTCAGCCTCCCCCCCCCCCTCAACAGGTCTCAGACCCGGGAGGTTTCATATCTATAGATTTCAGATTTGGGAGGTTTCAGATTTGGGAGGTTTCATATTCGAGAGGTTTTAGATATCAGGGTTTCAAATTCGTGGGGGTTTCATATCCGAAGTTTTTCAGATGTGTGGGTTTCAGATCCTAAAGTTTCAATCAGTGGTTTCAGATCAGGAGAAAAAAAAATCCTTAGATACCAAAGACCTCACAACCGGGGGACTTCACGCGCTAGTTTCTGCGTTACTTTATGTCGTCCGTTTACTTACGCTTCAGGAGGCAAAGACCCGCCACACGCTGTCAAAGGCTCTGGTGACGTGGACGGCCACGAGGAAAAAAAATATTCTCCGATATCCTTAAGAGAGGAGCGCCAGAGATGAGTCACACAGGAAAGAAGGTCACTTTCAGTAACATGCAACTGTGAAAGCTATACTGGTGATCTGAAGGACATGGGATTCCAAGCGTTTGAAAAAAGCGAGAGTCGTTAAGTTCTGAACAGTATACAGACAGTGGAATTAGGAGCAATGGATAGACATGCCCCATCCCTTCTTGGGGATGGGCTGAACCAAGAGCCGCTTCTAAGAAGAGGGTAATGATCGGGTCTTCAGACAGAGACAAAATAGGCGGGTAAGTACCGGAGCTACTAGCTCAGAGGCACGCTTCTTTAGGACACGAGGAGGCTTGTCATCTGCAACCATACGCCCTGCCGCCCACCTGCAGCTGGGAGAGGGAGACTACGTGGAAGAATTTGCGCGGGGGTAATATGGGAAGAGGTGGTGGGGAGGGGAGGGGAGGGAGTAGATGTGGAACCGTCTACAGCGGTGTTAAAAGGATAACAAGGCGCAAAAAGGGTAGCTTTATTGGCAATAGAATTAGCAATGGGCTGATCAGGTCGGTAAAGAAGATATTATTGGTTAAGGACCAGAAACACATATTTTTTTTTACCTAACATTTATCATACGTATAACTACTATTGCTAATACTAATATCGTTATAATTTTCCCTTTTTCTTCTGAACGGGTGTCTTTTTTTTTTTTAACCGCTTGCCTGCCTTGCTGCTGGAAGGCATGTATGTACATTAGTACCACATCGTAATCCACTGTACATACCGGGAAAAAAGTGGAATAAAAAAATAAAAATATCATCCATCCTGGACAACAAATGACCGGGTGAAGGGTGACAATTTTACTGTCAGATGTTGCAAGGTGTCCGCCCTGCCCTGCAGGCGAGTCGAGCCTGCATGGCACCCCACCTCTGGTGGTCATGCACCAACCACACTCAAGTTGCCTAAAAAGTTATGACACACACACACACGAGAACACTTTGGCGAGATGGTGACCTTATATGCGGGCTGGCTAAGCCCCCAGCCATCTGGGTCATGACCTCACACCGCCCTCTACTAGAAGTAATAATAATAATAATAATAATAATAATAATAATAATAATAATAATAATAAAGAGGACTAGCATGTCATTATAATAATAATAATGGTAATAGTAATGATAAAGTTTCCTATCCATCAATACAATGTCGCACAATGGACTGCACCCCCGAGTCAATGACCTTTGTATTTCCATGCATTAATAACATCACGACGGGAATTACTGTAAACACTGCCCACAAGCTGGAAGGGGTGCAGGCAATACACAGGTCCCCTCTAACTGTTTAAAAAAATTAAAAATGCATTTAACCTTATCCCGAAGCCATCC
Source organism: Panulirus argus (assembly GCA_038088735.1). Classification (NCBI taxonomy): domain Eukaryota; kingdom Metazoa; phylum Arthropoda; class Malacostraca; order Decapoda; family Palinuridae; genus Panulirus; species Panulirus argus. The sequence continues at coordinate 8,117 of JAYMFT010414422.1, read as the reverse complement.
AGCTCACCACCCCCACCAGGTTACCTTTCCCTGCGGTAACTTCCAAAAAATTTACGATACATTCCATTTATTAGAAAGACATCTTACTATATAAATTTGGCAAGGAAGTCGTAATGTCAGCAATATAGTATCTTAAATAATTTTTCTTTCTCTCTGATTCCTTAAATTGTTTGAGATATAATCTGGCGGCATTATTGTAAGAGATGACGTAAGGCCACTCTGTCATACCGACTGACGGACTGATGTTCACGTCTGTCGAGTTGCGAATCAAAATCAGTATCTTCATAATACTGTGGAAAGAATAATGAGGATATGAACCCCACTAAACAATATAAAATGCCTTCTCTTTTCCTATAGTAGAAACAACAGGAATTAATTCGTAAACATCTGCAAAAACACTATTCAGCATTGTCCGTCTCTCGCAGAAGCAAACCTTCTGAGGAATATTCTCGAAAGAAGGATAGAGTGGTCGCAGTCTCTTCATCATGGTCGTTTTTCTGTTTACTCAGGAACTTCAAATCACGAATATCTGAAGACGATTCCATAAACAGATTCTTTATTCTTAAGTAATACTAGTCAGGATTAGTTTCGGCAATAACAAAAGTTTTCTTGTGTTGTGATGTGTGGCAACAGTCGGCCACCAGGACTCCAGATACCGCTATCTGAGAAACCAACACCACCACAACAAAACCAGTAATTCACAGCACAAGTAGAATCACATTAACATAATGCCATGGCAAATTCTATGCATAATATAATTCCTAGAATTAATCGCATTAAACCACCGACTATACTGATGCAAAGTACGATTTATGAATAAGGATAATCGGATTAATAAAGCAACTATATAAAACCCGGGCGATTTTCAATTCATATGCGAGAACAATAACATATTGCAAGCAATGGTGAACTGTGCAGGTTATCGTTAGCCTGCAGACCAGAAGGTTCCGGCACAGTATTTGCAAGGGACTCGGCCTACGATCAGCACAGAACAGTTCCTATATTGAATCGTACATCGTGAACCTCTGTTGTGCATTCTGTTTGTGATATCTAATATTCTCTCTCTCTCTCTCTCTCTCTCTCTCTCTCTCTCTCTCTCTCTCGCACACACACACACACACACACACACACACACACACCGGGATATACTAAGAGATTATTATCTGTAAATCATCATCACCTGTACAATAAAGTACAATATGACATATTAAGCGACGTTTTACATACGAAGGCATAACAACTGAATGACTCGAACTGTGCTTCTGAAGATTTCTTAAGATTTCGAAAGACATTACTACAATGTACTACTCAGCAACACAAGTCTGAACCGATACATGCATACACTTGTATCATCGCTACACAACTTGCTGACGTTCTGGGAATCGACCGTCGCGACTGATGGCAACCATTACCAGGTAAAGGTCATTCTCTGTTTCACCGAGTCGAACCTGACGTATTTGGAGACGAAGCTCTCTCGTGTGTAGTCGAAACTGTTGTACATGGATTCGAAACGCCACAATCTGGCTCGGAGTTATAGTTACCCTGACTTGAGCCACCACTGAACGAACCATCGTTTCGCTTATTCGAACCACAGCTACACCAGAAATCGTCTACCCATTTTATAATGACGCACGCTAACACACTGACACCACCGCCACAGAACATAATCTCACGATTTATTCGGCTGTTACAAAAACCAGGGTCAATAATTGGGCATCCACAGTCCAAACTGAACTACTCGCTAACCTTATGGCCCTCAAATTTGTTCATCAGTCTAGGATGGATAGCCTGATTATTTGCGAATCTCTCTTTTCAGCACTGTTTGTGATATGCTTGTGTTTGAAGCACGACTCATGTATACCCGAGTTATCCATGATGAATCTAGAGTTTAGATTCTCTCAATTTCTTCACATACTGGACTCAGAATGCATGGCAAGACCGATGAATTAGGAAAACTTTCTGCTTTGGAGGATGAAGTTAATTATCCAGTGGATCTAACAGAGGGTAGCCGTGAAACATTCAGAAAGAACATTAACAAAATATTTCAAAAGTGAATATCAGCACAAACAGATCCATCTGCCATCATAATATCATGCAAGAAGAACGAAGTATATGTTTCCACCAACTGATCAGCAGACACCTTAATACAGCTGTCGCCTGACTCAGGCTAGGCTATAGATATTCCCGGTATTTTGCCCCTCCTGTTGATATTGAACAGACTAATTGTAAACTTCAACAGAGCAACACTCACACTCTGCAACATTATGTACATGATTGTTGTAAAATTAGTGAGCTCTGATATTCTTATCGAACATTACAAGTATTACAAGTTATGTTCCAGCATTTCATCCATAACAGTGCTCTGCCTCGGATACCTGAGAAGTATTATTGTAAATACTTCACTCTTTCCAGATCTTGATACATATTCCAGTTATTTCTATTCAGTCTTTCAGTTCAGTTCACTTACCATGTAAACTGCTGAACAATTATATCATTACTACACAATCAATGATAACACTTTTCTCATAAAGAGGCATCGAATGTGCTTCAGTCAGTGAGGCCCCAGTCCCTAGACCTTTTGTGCATTCTGTATCCATCACCGCCCACAGGACGGTTAGGAGCGCACAATAAAGCAGCCGCTCTTGCTAAAATCAAAATCAACCATACAGTTATTCTCGCCGATGGAACCCAGCTATCTCAACTTCGGTTCCACCCCGTCACACGCTCAGTATTCCAACTCAGCTCGTACGATGGGGAAAAAAAAATCGTAACGACGCTTACCAGCAATCCACCATCTATTTTCTTGCAAATCAAGCCAAGAGTGTGTTCTATCGGCACTACTGCCATATTGTGAGCTAAACCCATACAAATGTCAACTGCAATGTCGTAAAGATCACCCCATACTAGTCTACTGCCATACTATGAGCTCATCCCACGCTACTGTCTTCTTTTATGTTGTGAGATCACCTCACACTACTATCCCCTATAATGCTGTGAGATCATCCCACACTACTGTCTCCTACCATGTTGTGAGCTCATCCTACTTGTCGCCTACACCACCGTACACATGTCTGGCTGCGTCAACGCCACACAGTGCGGCCCCCAATCCCCCGACCGTCTCACTCTCGCCATCTTTCGCGCGTCAACACATTCACGAGGCTGGCCTGCCTTGCCAACCACCGCCACCACCAAGCACCGCCACATTCCACCACCACACCACCAAGAACCGCCCACCACAGTTTACCGCCTCCCTCCCGGAGCCACCCTCAGTACCACTACGCAAATAGCCCCCACCCACACAACCCCCGGCCATCCCTTGCCGCCCACCTCACACCCACCCTCGCCCGCACCCACCTACTACCCACAACTTACCCCATAGCCATCCAACTGAAAAAAAACCATCTATCATCATATTTCCCCACCCCTATACCCATCACTACGCCAGCCCATCTCACCCACCTTTTCCCCCATAAACCCTACCCACCCCGCCGCTCCACGCTCCCGGCCACGTCCGTTAATCCCGGAAGCCAGGCCGGCAGCAGCAGCAGCAGCACAGTAGTTAAGAGCACCTCATCTACACACGGGACACGGAACCCGCATCACCGCGAACAATACCCACTACACACTCTCTCCTCCCAGCCTCGCTCACTCCCCAAGCATCCCTGTTCTGACCCCCACGGGCGGACACGTGAACCATCCTACACGTATCGAGAAGTACATTAATTATACCTCTTGCCACTAAAGAGCAGGTCAGAGGTTAGGGCCATCACTTCAACAAATCGGTACCGTCCGTCTCAGGGATCGTACATTCCGAGCTCGAAGGTCGTGCTCGAGGGTCGTATCGTGGTGCCTCAGGCTCTAACAACAATGGGAACGTGTGGCGTTAGTGCTGGAGGAACGAAGGCAAGCAGTGCACAGCGACCAGCCAGACAGCCGGACAGGCGGCAACCGGTGAGACTTGTATTGTTTCCCGCCTAAGTTCCCGCCAGTCGCTTGGCTGCTTCCCGAGACTGCCGCCAGATGGCCGCCAACAGCCCTCCTGTAGTACACATACCATGGAGCCTACAGCCCACTTCCCTACCTTACCTCAGAGTCACCAGTACTGGTTCAACTCACCGAACACTTAGGCCTATCGTGTGCCTGGTATGTCTTGACTCACACCACCCCTTTTGTGAGCTGACAAATAAAGCAATTAAAACTAACCGGCCACCCTCCAGCAACAGTCCGGGTCCGGGACTCCAATAATGCTGAGGCAGCTGGAAATATTCCTGGTCCTTCCTTCTTCTTCTCATTCCCCTGTGGTCTCAAATTCTTGCCATTCCACAATAAAAAGGAATAAAGTAAAATATATAATGCGTAAGAAGAGAATAAGTAAACAACAAATAACATGAAAATAATATAGACAATTGTAAATGAAGATGAACGATGGGATGTAATAATATATATATATATATATATATATATATTAGGCCAGAAAACACAGTCACCTTAAACACAAATAAAAAAATCTGTGACTAAGAAAGACGCAGACATGTTCAGTCAAGAGAATGGACAGTGGCAAGCTATACGGACCCGGGGAATGGGGAGAACAAGACGGGCAAACTAAATATTGTGGTGTACCCAGAGCCGACAGGGGAGCGCGCGGCCAGGTCACCCAGCGACCCTCTCGCCACCCTCTGCTGAAGAAAGCAAGTCTTTTACCAAATCCTTATCAATCTAAATTAATCCCACCGATAATTATGTATGTATATGGGATAAACTTCTTCATCAACGAGACCCATTACATAAGGAACAAAGATGGATCTATGTGCTAGTTTCCACCGCCAATGACTGGACTAATAATAAGTTATCAGTGCAAGAATACATGATTTTTCACTCCACACCAAGTGTTCTGATCTTAGTAATATCAATAATATATATATATATATATATATATATATATATATATATATATATATATATATATAAACTTGAACAGGTGTTACCGGACTCTACGACTGATCGAGGTTACACCGCGAATGAAAAGCCACTTAAAGGCGAGGCTCTATCAAAGACAGGACGTGGTCTCGTCAAACGTCTCACTCTCAAAAAACACTCCATGGGGAGTCCATCACTTCCCTGATACTGTAAATAGTGCCAGCAGCCCTGAGGATGTAGGAGTTTCTGGAGTAAGTCAGGACCCTTTCGAAAATACGGTTCATAGGCCAATACAATAGTAATATAATGTGAACTCTAAGTTCACAATCATGGACTACTTGCAGCTGACATTTTTTATTGCATGTATATAAAACTGGAAACTGCTGGCAGCTCACGTGGATTGCAAACCGGAAGGAATTTTTCAAACCAAATCACCAATGAACAGGATGAAATTACTGGACGCAGCTTTTTCCCCCCCTTTTTTTACCGGCTGCATCAAATCTTTGTACATTATCGGGGGGCGTTCATATTATGAACTAAATTAGCGGAAATAAAATGCCTCATAAGTCTGGCATGTTACCGTTAGGTCAAAGTGACGTCATAGGTAAACATAGGAAGAAAATGGGAGAACGTGTGAGGCGAGACGAATGTGGAAGTAGGGAACACCCGACACCCGTCCCTCAACGTCCTGTCTTTCTACACTTCGTCTCCTTTTTGCAAACGATCTGCTTTCTTATACAAATAACCAAATGCACTCACACGCTGACGACTCAACACCGCATTCCTCCACATCCTTCAATTCTGCTTCTTCTTTCACTCGATCTGCATCTTGTCTCGACACAACTTCCTCAATAACTCATACTTGGACAGGATATCTTAGTGGAGTAGAAGAAATCTGTTTAAGTTTAATACTTACAAGACCTAGTTTCTACCCATCTCTCAATTGAAAACACCTCACAACATTCTTCTCTTCTTTGGTGGTTCTGTAATTCCATCTCTTGACTCACTGAACATCTTTGGTATTAGTGTAACAACCACTCTTTCTTGGAAACCCCACATTACGGAAATAGCTAGGTCTGCCTCTAAGAAACTGGGAACCCTGTTTATATGTCAAACTTTCTTTTGTTCCAAACAGTTGCTCCGTTTATACAAGGGACTGATTCGTCCTTGTATGGAGTACTGCTCTCACACCTGAGGTGATTTTAGCTCTGTATCCTTACTTGAGAGCCTTGTGTCGAAAGCGTTCCGACTTATAAATTCTCCCAAGCTAACTTCCAAACTTGACCCCCTTGCATTGCGCGCCGCGTTTACTTTCCCTCTTCTGCAGGTATTACATTGGTTTTTGCCCTCGAGAGCTGGCTGCTTGTGCGCCTCTACTACAAGCTAGACGACGCGATACTCGGCAAGCTGCTGCGTCACATGATTACAGTGTAACCGTTGGCAACTCAAGGGTGGGCCGTTTTGATAACTGCTTCTTTCCTTATACCTCGAAGCTTTGGAACTCTTTACCTTTTCATATCTTTCCCAATAATTATGACCTGGAAAATTTTGAAAGACAGTTTTTTCACTACCCGCAAAATTCTTAAATACTTTCCCTGGGTCAGGTAAGAGGCTAGGACATCATGCCAAAGGTTCTTTCCGTGGCGTTCAAGAATCGTACTGTGGTGCTCAAGGATCGTATCGAGGTGCTCATTGGTCGTGCCGAGAAGCTCAAGGGTCGTTCCGAGGTGCTCAGGGGTCGTATCGTTATGCTCATGAGTGGTAACGTGGTTTTCAAGGGTTATACCGTCGTGCTTTAGGAAAAAAAAAAAAAAAAAAAACTGACGAGAGCACCTTTCATATTCTAGCATTATTTAAACTGATACTGCTAAGGTAAGGGTTAATGTTCCCACCATTCACCAGGGTCCCAGGACGTCCTGTGTCTGCTGCGGACTAAACCATCTCCTCCCAACATCCCACAAACATCTGGTTTTAACTTTTACAACAGTTGATGAGAGCTAGGAAGAAGGTCACATTCCTACCAAGCGATCTTTTTAGCAATAAACTGGGGGTAAGTACTTCCCTGGCAGCCATGATCCGGTGCACTTTGCTCTAAAATTGTAAGAATACTCAGCTAACACAAACTTAACTCGGGGCAACTTCATTCTAGACATTTGTGTTGTATATAGACGGTTATAGTACCTTATAATTAACTGTCCTGTCTCCATCTTATACATGTTAGGAATGCAAGATAATATCACTGTCCTCCAGTAGCTAAGCTCGTCATAGAACATCAAGTCTCCTGTTATTTAGCTTCCCCATGTACTGTCCTCCACCAGATAACCTCTTCACAGACCATCAGGTTTTCTGTTATCTGTCCTTCCCATGTACTGTCCTCTACCACATAAACTCGTCACAAACCAACAGATCTTCCGTTTTCTGTCTGTGTTGCTTAAAACTTTTATCGCCACCTGTACAGCACATAGCCACGTCTAGTCAAGGAGATATACCCATCCACCTATCATCCCCTTACGTTACTGTGAACAATGAGGAAGATTCAACCTTCCCTATACCCCTGCTAATTCGTCAAAGCCGTTTGCTCTAAAAGGCCAGAAAAGAAGAAAGAAAACTCCAGCTGCCAAAAGAGCTAGCCAGGCAAGCTGCTCCATTACTACTACTTATCTACAGCTCAGGTAACTGTAGCCTTTCCTGTGAGAATGTTCCACTGATCAACCCCTCCTCAAACACGAAGATGCGAGTCGATATTGTTGTCATAAAATTTTACTGCAGGAGCAGCTGTCATGGACCAAATATGTAAGTGTACCCTCCTCACAGTTGTGTGGGCTCTCCACGCGGTGATTACCCGTGACTCAGCGGCATTCAGGCTGAAGTCTTGCTGCTCACCGCTTGACCGCCATGGATGGTGCAGGCCCGCAAGTACGCTGGTACAACCCTTTGACCACCACGGCTCGCCCCATGAGCACGAGAGTACGACCCTTGAGCACAAAGGTTCATGCCCTTGGGTATGATGACCTCCCTCCACAAGGCCATTGTGCTCATGCGACGTAACAGGAAAGAGGCAACACAAGCGTCCTGTGCCCAGCCACACTCGAGATCTGTTACCACCGCCGCTGCCGGCCACCGATACCTCAGGTAATGTGTTGGGTACGAACTGATTATTCCCAGGAATACAGACAGAGCACAGTACAACATAGCTCCTC
>JAYMFT010414411.1:0-18030 GCA_038088735.1 Panulirus argus | reverse complement strand
TTTATGTACAATACACGTGACACTCTTTAGACTGCCTGCTGCTGGGTGAGGCAACTGTGAGTGACTGAGGGACGATAGTGGGTCACTCATGGTGGGTCTGGTGACTGTGAGTGACTCATTATGATGTGACTGGTGTGAGTGACAGACATGAGGCCATATTTTTCTTGTGATGTGGAGGGATGAGGCCAGGTTCTTCATGGTAATATGCCAGGACGGTGGCCACGTACCTCATGATGAATGTGACTCTGAGGAGGAGGAGTGAGTGCAGGAGACGAGGGGAGTGGGCAGAGGAGGTCAGGTTCCTCTAGCGTATCTTAACTCGTCCTGTACAAGTGATAGTCTCTTCCCGTCGCCCAGGGAGGCTCAGTATAGCTTTGATCAGGCGTGTTCCGAAATTAATTTTTTTCTTTCATAGTTCTACACTAATAGGGAAAAAAATTAATGATAGTTAAACAGGCGCTGGAAATGTATGAATGATACATCAGAGGAGAGCAGGATGTTTTAGGATATATGGTGACTATGATTGCTTTAGATGTTTTAAGAGTCACGCTCCCAGATACGAGAGTGTAACGGTTTAGCACCATTCGTAACGGAGATTTGTTTGGGATGCTGTAACATCTCTTCTTATTGTTACATTAGAATCATCCAAAGCAATAGAATTCCACTGGGAGAAAGGGAAATCAACTAAAACATAAATCAACAAGACGTATGAGATGATAAACAAAAACCAAAAAACCTAAAATATTCAGCACAAGCTCGATAAAACGCCTATCGAGCAAGCTAAACCAAGATTCCTGAAAATATACCAAAATTTACTGAAACCAAGTAAGGCCTGTTGGGCCGCCTCCTCCGTCAGCTTGAAAACAAAGTCTGAAGCGATGAACTCAGAATAATTTCCCCTGGGGGCATTGTGAGTGGAGCTGTGAGGTAATGTGTAGCTCCTAGTAGGAGAATGTGAGGTTATGAGGTATGGTCGTCGCTCATGTGACCTCACTGAGGGGATCGTGAGGTTAGTGATTACTTATATGACCTCACTGGGAAGTTGGAAGTACTTATATGACCTCACTGGGAAGTTGGAAGATTTTGGCGAGACACACGTGATCTGACTGGGAGGTTGTGAGGTTGGTGACCCAAAAGACCTCACTAGGAGGTTGTGAGGCTAGTAAACTGGTGCTCCATAATTGTCAGTAGGAGGCATAAGAGACGTCTAGAGAGGTCAACAAAGTCCCAGTCTAATACTGACACATCCAAAGGTCGAAGTCATCATCCAGGAAGGCAGAAGACAACCTCAAGGCGTTCAGATTTGTCTGTAGAATCTCCTGAGTGACATGTATGTCAGGAGCCTGTCTGAAGAATCAGCTGAGTAACATTTATGGGAAGAACCTCGTCTGCTCGCGACACTTGCCAGGTGCTTCTGGTATTATTGTACAGGTGTACCACCTAGTGACAGCACTAGGATCCCGATTCCTCTATCAAGGAATTAAGTATTGAAACTGAAACTGAGCTGAACTTTGTCTGTCTTCTGTTGGCTGGCAACCCTGAGGAGTTATCTTCTCACTGAGCTCGAGTCTGGTTAAGACTGTGAGTTTCTCGTTATGTCACTTTTCCGCCTGGACTCTTCGTCGACATCAAAGGTTATCATTATCTGAGGGACTGCAACAGTGATGGTCTCTGGACCAAAGGTCTGTGGACGGATCTCCAGTGACGATGGTCTGAGGAACCTCGTGTAACGTTGCAAGACGAACGAACCATTCATTGTCTTGGGACTCTTATGATGTCTGACAATAGTCATTAGAAGTTACTTATACTTTATGTGAAACTCTCTCTCTCTCTCTCTCTCTCTCTCTCTCTCTCTCCCGTGCCAACAGTAATGCCCTCTACTCCTGCTGCATCGTCAACTTGTGCTGACAACTTTTATGTTTATATTCCATTAAAACTTGTGCCGGTCAGGGAATGCTTCCTCCTCCGGTAGAGATGTTCTCCCAACACCTCCGCCAATACCAAACCAAACTATTTACTCTTGGACAGTATATCTAAGAAATATGTTTCACATGAACAACACTTTTTAAAAAATAAAAAGATGAATAAATAGTTTATCATATGTACAAAATATCCCGGAATTATTTCGACGAAGTCTCTTTCCTAATCTGCCTTTTGTAGTTCAGCAGAATTCATACCGCAGCTTGCCTCCTCGATTTTCCTACTGATGTGTAAAATTCTGCACTCATCGTTAGCGAAATAATTTGCCACCAGTGTGCCCAGTCCATGGGATTGTCTATATCAGTCTGAAGCCGCAGAGCTTCAATTTCCCTTTGGTAAATTAATGAATACACACACACACACACGCGCGAGCACACACACACACACACACATACGTACACACAGCCACTCTCTCTCTCTCTCTCTCTCCGTTTCCCGAGTCAGCGAGGTAGCGCCAGAAAGAGAAGTGATGGCCACATTCTCTCACATCCATTTTGCAGCTGTCTTGTGTAGTATCAAAGCTCGCAAACTCTCACAACTGTTCCCGTTTCTAAACACATCGTCTCTGCCTAATATTTCCCCATATACCAGGAGGACGACAGGAGACAACCTCCCCATAACTGTCCATAATCTACTGTGCTCATCACCCGACGTTTCGCCTCTGCGTCTGGTATCTTAAGGTGAAAGGAAGATGCGCGATAAACAATTGTGACAATTTTACAATGTCCGGTATTGGGAAGACTTCATGGCTGGTGGCTTATGCGTCAGGTCAGGTCAGGTCAGGTGTGTGTGTGTGTGTGTGTGTGGCAAGGGGTAGAAGGGGACAGAGGAACCATGGGAGGGGTAAGGTGGGGGGTATGTCGGAAGTTACCCCGTCCGGGAGCTAACGTAATGTGACTTCATGCACCAGCCTATCTAAGAGAATGGATACGCTGCGAGCAGCAGGATGTCACCTGTCGCAAGGCTGGATCACTGCCACTGGACGGAAAGGAGTACAGTATCTCGGAGGACCACCTGACTCCGAAGGATTCCGTCATTTCCCTGCTCCTGCTTGGGGCGCAGCCTGGAATCTGCAGACGCCCCGTACAATTTTCAACTGACATTCGAGAGTGAGTACTGTTAAGGAGAACCAGAACATGATATACCAGGCCACCACTGGGCAGTACAGGCAAATGAGTCTATAGACAGGTAATGGCTGTCCTGTGCCTTAGTCTCGTTACCTGTCTATTGACTCGTTTGCCTGTCCCTGCCAAGTGGTGGCTGATATGTCATGTTCTGGTTCTCTTTATCTGTTCTCAATTATAACAATGGAATATACGAAGGCCATTGACGCTGTATGTTCCGTTTCCTTGTGGTTATACCTACATCTTTTGTACACTCGCTATTTGTGTACTTATATATATATATATATATGAATATTTGTATATGATGATACAAGCTAACACCAACAAAAATCCTTTCATGAAAAAGACAGGAGACTATTTCCAGACACAAAAAGTATTACCTGACGTAACTCGTGACGGCAGCAGCAGATGTCCGGAGAGAGAAAAGTTATCACATATCATCTCTTGTAACTGCTGCTCTGAAAACACTATAAAATTCGTCTCCACAAAACAACAGCCTCAAAAGTCTCGTATGCACACCACGCAATTTCAGTTCCAGCCCAAAGTTGTGCAGAATTGTTGGACCAGAGGTAAGGGAAGTCTGGTGCAGATTGGCAACACTGGTTGGGGCCTGAGGTTAGCGGCTGGCTTTAGTTAACATCATTACTTCCCCAGGTGTTATCATCTCTGGTTAAAATGTTAACACCGTTACTTCCCCAGGTGATATCATCTCTGGTTATAATGTTAATACCATTACCTCCCCAGGTATTATCATCTCGGGTTATAATGTTAACACCATTACCTCCCCAGGTGGTATCGTCTCTAGTTATAATGTTAACAATACCTCCCTAGGTGTTATGATCTCTGGTCATAATGTTAACACCATTACCTCCCCAGATGTTATCATTTCTAGTTATAGTGTTAACACCATTACTTCCCCAGGTGTTATTTCTGGTTATAATGTTAACACCTTTACCTCCCCAGGTGTTATCATCTCTGGTCATAATGTTAACAGCAATACCTCCCCATGTGTTATCCTCTCTGGTTATAATGTTAACACCATTACCTCCCCAGGTGTTATCATCTCTGGTTAAAATGTTAGCACCATTACCTCCCCAGGTGTTATCGTCTCTAGTTATAATGTTAATCATCTCTGGTTATAACGTTAACACCATTATTTCCCCAGTTGTTATCATCCCTAGTTAAAATGTTAACACCATTACCTTCCCAGGTGTTATCATCTCTGGTCAAAATATTAACACCATTACTTCCCCAGGTGTTATCGTTTCTGGTGAAAATGTTAACACCATTACCTCCCCAGGTGTTATCATCTCTGGTTATAATGTTAACGCAATTACCTACCAAAATGTTTTTTACATTTGGGAAGGGTATTTAGGTGTTAGGGAAGGATAGAGGAAGATGGGGAGACTAAAGGCAGCATGATATATTTACCTTTGTGTGGGAGGGGAGGGAAGCTCTGTTTACCCAAGTCAAGTGTTACTGGAGAACCGGCAAGTGATGTTGGGGTAATGTTTTCTGTTTGCCTTAGTATTGTTGGGGCAAAATGATCTTAGGGTAACATGCCTTACTTACCTTTATGTTGCTTGTGCATCTGAGCGTGTGAGAGAAGAGAGAGAGGAGAGAGAGAGAGAGAGAGAGAGAGAGTTACATACGTGAAGCCTTACACAAGTTGAGACGACAGATGGACCAGTACAACACTTCTTCCAGCATATTATCCAACTGTGCCCCACAGAGTCCAAAAATTAACTTCTGCCAACAGTGTATTAACAACATTTGTCCTTCCAACAACATCTTCAGAATAACACTAAGGATTTATCTTCAGCACAGTTTTTTTGTTACAGACATGACAGTATAACGAAAAGTTCTGTATCATGGGAATATATTCCAAGCCTTACTTTATGTACACTTAGTATTATGCAAAGATGAATAAAGTCATTCCAAGAACCAATAATATAAATGAAGAGCAAAGGTTTCAGTGTGCTCCAAATTTTCAATGTGTGTTAACCTTGTGTATATGTACCGCGTCTTTACTGTGCATGTATACACAAACACACACACACACATCCATCTCAGCCTAAGTCAGGTAGCTCATCTAACGACCGTCTCTGATGGGTGGATGAACACGGGTTGGATGTGGGCCGAATACCAGGCCCAAGGATCACCCTTTCATTGCTACATACTTGAAGTACAACTCTCCTCTTGTTTCCTTCTTTTATTTCTACATTCGTGCTAGCCATCGTTCACTTTTGTCTCCCCTCTTTTTCTTTTGTTTCTATAACCTTGCCGGCCATTCACTTCTCTCTCAATTCTAATTCTTTTGCATGTCTCTTGTTTTTCGTCCGCTTCTGTCAGCTATTTTTCTTTTGTTTCCCTAACCCCGTCCATTCACTTCTCTCTCAGTTCTAATTCTTTTGCATGTCTCTTGTTCTTCGTTCGCTTCCGTCTCATCTATTTTTCTTTTTTTTCCATAACCCCGTCCATTCACTTCTCTCTCAATTCTAATTCTTTTGCATGTCTCCTGTTCTTCGTCCTCTTCCGTCTTATCTCTTTTTCTTTTGTTTCCCTAACCCCGTCCATTCACTTCTCTCTCAGTTCTAATTCTTTTGCGTGTCTCTTGTTCTTCGTCCACTTCCGTCTCTTCTATTTTGCTTTTGTTTCCCTTCACGTTGGCTTCAGTACTCTTATGCTTCCAGCGCCCCTCATAGACTTCCCCAAATGTCTTCATTTCAATTCTCTACCACCTGCCTTCCATATTCATATAAAGTTTGGCCTTTGCGTAATCCACCACGGCATTTGAGGAGCTGAGAATGTCTGAGCCGAGGGTAAAATGGACGTCCGAAACTTCAGGAGCAGAGTCCATACAGGCATGTAGTCTGACCTCACAGTCCATCGGCACAACGATCCTCTTCAGGCCAAAACAACACAACTGAGTTGGAAAAGACTCCAAGCCTTTCCTACAGATGTAATTCTTCTCTTTGCCACTGTTGATCAGTATACTTATTGGAGGATCTGACAGCATTGGCTCCAGATGTCCAGACAAATAGCAACCTTTCCCTCCTTTCTTTCTCCAACATCTGGAACTTCTGGCATATAACACGGAGCGCTCTTCGAAAAACTTCTGAATGATGTTGTTATCAGCCAGAGTCTGTGAGCCCACATAACAGTCTCTTTCCATACATTCTTTTTCGGGTAAAATCAAGACGTTGGTTCTCAGCTGAACACCGTCAGATAGTTTTATTGTTACCTTCTTGGTGTAGGCCAGAAGCATTAACCTATTCCCGTCCGAAATGTTTACAGTCTGCGTCTCATAGCGCAGAATTTTGCAGGTGAGACCTACTTTCTCGGCCAGTCTGTAGGACATGTACGTGAATGGCACACCTGACGTAATGAACACAGAGAAGACATGTCCATGCAACTGTCCAAAGACCGTGTTACGGTCCTGTGTATACACAAAGGGGAGGTGGTCCAGTGAAGGCAGCCTTCTCCACACAGGTTCAGGCCTCAAGTAGACCATTAAATCACCGAACCAATCAAACGTTGGACGGGCAGGATCCAATGAAAGTACACGATCGGCAGTCGGGCCCTTACTGCCCTCTACTCTTATAGTCTTTCCTGAACGAAGCTTCATTTCTGTATATATCACACTCAGACCTACATCAGTGACTTTCGTATATAAGATGAGAAATAAAGTGACTTCAGTTTTGTAATCAAACATCCATCAATCTGAGTAGTTTTGTTATGGCTCTATGGTACAGTAAGAGAAGGTTTCTAAAGGCAATATTGTAGGGTGCCTACAAGACCTGGAGTTGCTGGATATAATCTAAAGATTATGTTATTGTCTGTGGCAAAGATGGAATTTTAAGCTTTGTTGTGGAGATCGCCTCACAGTTTCTTGTGAAGATTGTCTTTTAGAGTTTGGAGTAGACATTTTCTTTAAAAGTCTTTAGAGGAGTTTGTAGTAAAGATATTCTTTACAAGTCTGTAGGGCAGTTTGTAGTAAAGTCTATAGCAGAGATTTGTAACCTAGGTTTTTGATAATGTCTAGTCTAATTAGCAAAAATACAAAGATACTTTCACGGTGATGGGAATTCCATAAAGTGTAATATAAGTTTGTAAAGTGTGGTGAAAGGAAATTTATAAAGTGTAAAGGTAACTGTGTGAAGTGTAGTGAAGACAGTTTTGTGAAGTGCATAGTGTGGTGAAGAGAGTTCTGAAAGACGTTCTGTATGATAGTTTTGTTAGAGGATTTTAGGATAGAATCTATTGACAGAATTTTATAACTATATTACGAAGAAACACAAGCCGAACCTTGCAACACAGGGTGATTAAAGATAACGAATTGCCGTGGAAATGGATATTGATTTGGATCACAGAAATACCATTTTACTATCTACAGTCAACGTAGAATTGATAAGAATTATGGAAGAAAAGAACTTAGACGTACTGGCGACTTTGCACGAGAAGAATAACAGAGATAGAACACTACATGGAAGACTATTGAGCTACGATATATACAAAGACACTAATTGTGGCCATCGTTGGATTGGTTTCATGTTGACATCACAAACGGCTGAAAGAAATGATAATGGAAACCAGAGAAGGGAACGAACAATTAGCGTATCAGTAAATCTAAGATCTGCAAAAGTGAACCCTATACAAGTACGTATATACTCCTTAGAATACTCTACAAGAAGTTTATGAGAAACACAGGGAAAATGTGGTTTCATTAGGAGATTGAAATGGCTAGGCTGGACCAGAGAGAGATGGGAGGGAGGTGGGGGCATTGGGATTGTAACTGGAGCGTTCAGTGTTAAACAAAAAAATCCTGAAGGTGACAGATTTATTAATCTCTCTGTTTTCAACTGCTTGCCAATAACGAATACTTTCTGTAACTACAATGGCACAAGTCGTGTTGTAATAGGTGGAACAGTGATAGACAAAGATACACTGACAAGTCAATGAAAGATTAATTTACAACAAAACCTACTTATAGATGTTAAATCTTTGCCATTATTATTAAGTAATTCAGATCACAGAATGGTGCTGGCTAAACTGAAGTTATTAAAACCAAAAATATATGTGGAAACAAGGAGATTTATTCTAAAGAGCGTGAAAGAAAAATGTACACAAATGCGTCAGACCGAGATGTGTTCAGTTACCTGAAGCAACGGATGCAGAAGAACAGAGCTAAAGTAGAAGTCACAGAAAAACAAGGAACTGAAGAGAAGACCACAGCTTGGTTCAGTACAGGCGTTGAACCTTTTCCACAGCTAGGAATACAGTCGCACAAGAGACAAACGATACCATTATCAATATAAAAATTACTTGCCTCTATGTCTGGCCTTGAGCCTAGCTCACATCATCTAAGGGATCTGGTAAAAAAATATGAAGTCGATCTCCACTACACCCTCCCGTCCACTGATTTACATTTTCGCTATACCATCCTCTTCATTACAACTTTATGTTCACCAAATCTTCAACTTTGCTACTCATTCATCAACACCAAACTTTTATGCTCTCTACAAAATCAGTTATCAAATTACAGTATCATATTCATCACAGCCTCATTTTCACTACCTCTTATCTTCACTGCATCTCAGCTTCACCAGATCCTTAACTTTTTCATTGCGAAATCACTTATATTCACTACAACTTCATTTTCACTACCCAATATCTTCACTACATCCTATCTTCACATTACCTTTACCTGAATGCACCTTCATTTTCACTACTCATTATCTTCACTACATCCAATCCTCACAATATCCTTATCTTCAATACACCTTCATTTTCACTACCCATCATCTTCACTACATCCTAATTTCACATTACCCTTATCTTCACTACTTCGCTTTCACAACCCATTATCTTCACTACATCCTGTCTTTACAGTACCCTCATCTTCACGAAGCTAGGTTTAAGGCCGGCCTCTCGTCACAACAGATGTTTTCGGATTATTCCAAGGAAGGCATATTGTGAGGAGGACTGCATCAACTTACAAGGGGACCTAGACAAACTCTTCTAGTTGGTCTGATACATGATTCATGATATCTGTCTACGCCCGGGTTTAGACTGAGGATGGGACACAGTGGAAGAAGACCTCAGCATGAATATCATCAGGAGTTGATATCGTCCGTAACCTGCTGCCAGGTTCTGATATTAAGAGAACGGCAACTGTTTTTTTTAAATCATCTTGATGATGTACAGTGCCTAAGACAACTATTTGTGCAGGTGGCAAGGTAATTGCTATTGTAATTGTAATTCATTTGAAATGTAATTAATTAGAAATGTAATTGTAATTAAATAAGTGTGATCGATTAATTGTAATTTAAATGTAATTGTGAAAGGGGAGCAAAGTGGTATGGTAACCTTGTAATTGAAAAGGTGGGCAAGCGGTACTTTTAAAGTACCGGCGGTTAGCGGTAGCGGTACTCGCTAGCTGTCCTTTTTTTTTTTATTATTATTAAAACCGTCCACCCTACTGATCCCTTGTCCCTACCCAAACAAAAATATTAGTCCGTTGACAGCAAAAACAAAACATTAAACGAACCTCGCCCGCTTATCAGCTTTATGTGTATGGCACCTAAACCAAACACTCCATGATTTTTCTATATGGAAGGAAACACTGTATGATTGATTTAAGGAATGATTTGCTTTAAAACGGTGGATTGATCATATCACTTAACAACTGCATAAGAAAATGCACTCCCAATTCAGTCATGCTCAAAAAGAAATAAAGGTTAATAAACAATAAAAATTAGCGGATATTTCCCCCTTTGGTATGATGAAGTCAGCAGTAATAGTAGGAAAAAAGGGGATCAAAATTACCGCTTACCAGGGCAAATTTCGGATATTTCGGAAACTGGCAAGTTTTCATCTACAGTCACAGTTACTTCCACTCAATACTTCCCATTATTAAGGTAAGACATGTGTGGAGAGTTTCATGTCTGATGTTTACCTAACCTAATCTAACCAAACCTAATCTCTCCTTACGTACCTACCTAACATAGCCTAGCCTACATAACTTAACCTACCTAACCTTGCCTACATAACTTAACCTACCTAACCTAATCTAGCTTACCTAACTTATCATATGCATCATAGGCGTATCATATGCATCTTTTATAGTATAAGGAATACTACCATGAGGTAACAATGCCAAAACAACCTGTTCTTTTCAGGATTGAGGAATGTATGTCACAGAAGGAATGGATGACCCTGCAACTGCCTGCAGTTCCAGATCAACTTCTTCCTATGAAACTGGAACCAGCAATCAGTTATCTGGATTATTATCAAAATACTTCAAAGATTGTGGGTCTGCAAAACACAGAATCCCAGCCAAATGCAATTATTGTGAATCTAAAATCATGGCAAGCATCCAAGGAACTTCCAACCTTATAACACATTTGAAAAGACGCAATCCCAAGAAGTACTCTGAATATCTAGAGGAGAAGAGAGTACATGATTCCGAGAAAAGAACTCAAGACTCTTAAGAGTACAGGCCACGTGACAATCCATTCCTTTTCCAAGGGTGAGAATAGTGAACATTTCCGACCAAATGATTTACAGCAAAGGCACTGCTATTCTCAATCGCATGTGATTAGTTACTTCTCAGTCCAGTTGAAAGTTCCACATTTCGTGATTTTGTACAAGAGGCTAAACCAAAGTTTGTGTTTCCTGCTCGAATTACCATCCGAAATGTACTTTTTCCACAGTACTTTAGTAAGATGGAGAAAATGCTTTGAGTTTGGAGTTGAAGGAGCTTAGAACAGTTTATTTAACACTTAACTTTTGGACAAATCAACAGATGACCTCCTTTCTTGTTTTTACACTTCACCATTTTAACAGTGACTGGGAACTGAAGTCTAGTGTCTTTGGTTGCGATATCTTTGAAGGCCGACACACAGCATTTAACACTGCATCTGCCTATGAGGAAAATTAATTATCCCTGTACCAGGTGGATCAGAGGATTAGATCCCCTGCACCAGGTGAAACAAAGGATCAGATCCCCTGCACCAGGTGGAATAGAGGATCAGATCCCCTGCACCAGGTGAAATAAAGAATCAGATCCCCTGCTCCAGGTGGAACAGAGGATCAGATCCCCTGCACCAGGTGGAACAGAGGATCAGATACCCTGCACCAGATGGAACAGAGGATCAGATGCCCTGCACCAGGTGGAACAGAGGATCAGATCCCCTGCACCAGGTGGAACAGAGGATCAGATCTCCTATACCAGGTGGAACAGAGGATCAGATCCCCTGCACCAGATGGAACAGAGGATCAGATCCCCTGCACCAGGTGGAAAAGAGGATCAGATGCCCTGCACCAGGTGGAACAGAGGATCAGATCCCATGCGCCAGGTGGAACAGAGGATCAGATCTCCTATACCAGGTGGAACAGAGGATCAGATCCCCTGCACCAGGTGGAACAGAGGATCAGATACAATGCACCAGGTGGAAAAGAGGATCAGATCCCCTGCACCAGGTGGAACAGAGGATCAGATCCCCTTCACCAGGTGGATCAGAGGATCAGATCCCCTGTACCAGGTGGAATAGAGGATCAGATCCCCTGCACCAGGTAGAACAGAGGGTCAGATCCCCTGCACCAGTTGGAACAGAGGATCAGATCCCATGCACCAAGTGGAACACAGGATCAGATCCCCTGCACCAGGTGGAATAGAGGATCAGATCCCCTGCACCAGGTTAAACAGAGGATCAGATCCCCTGCACCAGGTGGAACAGAGGATCAGATCCCCTGCACCAGGTGGAACAGAGGATCACATCCCCTGCACAAGGTGGGACAGAGGATCAGATCCCCTGAACAAGGTGGAACAGAGGATCAGATCCCCTGCACCAAGTGGAACAGAGGATCAGATCCCCTGCACCAGGTGAAACAGAGAATCAGATCCCCTGCACCAGATGGAACAGAGGATCAGATCCCCTTCACCAGGTGGAACAGAGGATCAGATCCCCCTTCACCAGGTGGAACAGAGGATCAGATCCCCTGCACCAGGTGGAGCAGAGGATCAGATGCCCTGCACCAGGTGGAACAGAGGATCAGATCCCCTGCACCAGATGGAACAGAGGATCAGATCCCTTGCACCAGGTGGAACAGAGGATCAGATCTCTTACACCAGGTGGAACAGAGGATCAGATCCCCTGAACCAGATTGAACAGAGGATCAGATCCCCTGCACCAGGTGGAACAGAGGATCAGATGCCCTTCACCAGGTGGAACAGAGGATCAGATCCCCTGCACCAGATGGAACAGAGGATCAGATCCCCTTCACCAGGTGGAACAGAGGATCAGATCTCCTGTACCAGGTGGAACAGAGGATCAGATCCCCTTCACCAGGTGGAACAGAGGATCAGATGCCCTGCACCAGGTGGAACAGAGGATCAGATCCCCTGCACCAGGTGGAACAGAGGATCAGATCCCCTTCACCAGGTGGAACAGAGGGTCAGATCCCCTGCACCAGATGGAACAGAGGATCAGATCCCCTGCACCAGGTGGAACAGAGGATCAGATGCCCTGCACCAGGTGGAACAGAGGATCAGATGCCCTGCACCAGGTGGAAGAGAGGATCAGATCCCCCTGCACCAGGTGGAACAGAGGATCAGATCCCCCTGCACCAGGTGGAACAGAGGATCAGATCTACTGTACCAGGTGGGACAGAGGATCAGATCTTCTGTACCAGGTGGAAGAGAAGATCATAATCCGATTACCTGAATAATCAGTATAATACTAGTAATAATAATAATAATAATAATAATAATAATAATAATAATAATAATAGTAATCTGGTTACATTGCAATGATGATGTTAACTCTTGAGGCGTCCAGCAGGGCTGGGGTCCAACACCATTCCTCCCTCAATCTCTTCATCTTCCTTCATTATCCTTCCATCCCCCTGTATCCCCGCCTCTCTCGATGCTCCCTTAACCCAAGATGGAGAGCTCTTAGAGAAGTTAACTTATGTCGGAGTTGAGATGGATGTTACAGCCCTTTGAGGAGGAAAGTATTGGAGGCTGGTAATCATGACTGAGTGCAGAGTGTGGCTAATATCAATTTTCATTTCGGTTGGTCTAGCGTCTGGATTTTGGCTCAGTGTGAAGACGGTTTTATTTGCATATCCACACACACACACACACACACACACACACACACACACACACACACACACTTAAAGACATATGGATACACACATATACATATACGTATACACACATATGCACACGTATTCACGTACATAGTCACACACACACACACATAAATAGTCACACTAATATTCGTGTGTACAAATGCGCTGTTTTCCTTGAATTTTAGAGCGAGAGACAACAAGGCACTGACTATGAGAGTTTAAAATCCCAGTAAATGTTTACTGTGACCACCAGTGTGTGGCATTTGACCCAAGTGTTGACACAGCTGATGTTTGTGGACAACAGGAATATGTAATGTAGGAATGAACCAACTAAATGTTTCTCACGGGTTTGTTTCTCGCTCTTGTTTATCTCATTAGTAAGAGACTTGGTTGGAATTTACGAGGATTTGGACGTTTGAGGTCAGAATTCACCCTGGGAATTATAAGCCTCATTTGTGGCCTTTTGTAAAGTGATTTAATGACTTGTCCTCTAATTTGGTCTCTCTCTTCCCTCGCCACAGGAATTAAATCTTATGTTCCTATGGGAGCGGGAGACACGTGTCTTTAGAGTTGGGGAAGGATATGCTAATTAATGAAGAGGATGATGATGTGGGTGAAATCTTTGACTATCAAGATTGTGACAACAAGATTGAAACGTCTCAAGGGATTAAGTGGTGAAACAGAACAAGACTGAAACACCTTAGAGGACATAGGAGTGAAACAGTACAAGACTGATTCTTCTTGGAGAACAAAGAAGTAAAGGAAGTAAAACTGAAACGTTTCAGAGGACATAACAGTGAACCAAAACGAGATTGAAACACCCTAGAGACAGAATTGAAACAAAACAGGACTGAAACACATTAGAGGATATGACACTGAAACAAAATAAGACTGAAACACCTTAGAGGACAGGAATGAAACAAAACAAGACTGAAACACTTTAGAGGACATAATAGTGAAACAAAACGTCAGTGAAAAACTCCTTAAAGGACATAGGATTAAAACAGGACTAGACTGAAACATCGATGTTTCGTAGAGCATTTTGCATATGTAGTCCGGAATTCAGTGATGATGAGCTCTACAGCATCTACGACATTGGTTATAGATTACTGTATCCAAAACATTTATCTTTGACTCAGCTTATAAAGATGTTAGACAGTCTTTTTTTTTAGTGTTCAACCTAAAGAACTAACCATTCATGAACAGAAAGATTTTGGGTATTAACATGTTGTGAGAACTTACTGTCCTCGTTTTGTTAAGGACTTTTGATATTACTTAGTCTTCAGCAATGATGATACTGTTTAGGGAAGTCTCATCAGAGATTCTGTAACTGCTCAAGAGGGTTGTGTGTACAAAATCCCCTGTAAAATGTATTCAGTTCTGCACTGGTCAAAATTGGTATGATTCTTAGGGTTAAACTATGGAGCGTTATGTAAAGTGAAGAATTCAATGCAATATCTGTTCATCTCAGAGATTTTGATCATGAAATCGACTGGAGCAATGCTAAGGTTGCCACACATAATAACACAACAGTTGATATAAATGCTGTTGAAAAGTCTCTTTATGGACTTCGGTTGGTGTAGCGGTTAGCATTCCTGACCATGACGCGTTCAGTGGCCAGCAGCGGTCGAGCGAATAGGTTCGAATCCTGGTTACGGCAGTCGGTCCACAGTCAATCCAGCTGTTCATCCACCCCTAGGGGTATAATATATATATATATATATATATATATATATATATATATATATATAGCGTTAGCGGGATAGTCTTGATTAGGGCCTCAGTTGCCCGTGCCGTCTCAGCTAATAATGAAAAAAACAAATCTAACTACCTTAGACAGACGGCCACTGGCGGCATCGCTGCCTTTGACAACCGGCCGTTAGTGCCACCTTTGCCTGAGACAAACGGCCGTTAGTGACACCGTTGCCTTAGACAAACGGCCTCCAGCGTTGCCGTCAGTGCCTGAGGGATCCCCAGCAAGACGCATTATGATGTGAACTGAAGGATATCGTCTCCGGCTGAGTCTCCTTATAAATCCCGGGGCGCTGGCGATTATTTATGACCAGGGATTACCTCCCTCCATAAATCTCCCCGGTGACGCCAGGCGGATTGAACTCCCTCCCTCTTCCCTGCCCCCCCCCCCTTTTTTTTTCACTAGCTTGCTTAAGGGGAAGAGGGAAAAGTGTCTGCACAGGAGGAAGAACAGTTTGGGAATGGGAGAACAAGGTTTATGGTGTGGGGGTTACTGTGGTGTGTGGACGGTGTGTGGGAGACGTGGCCTCTAGTGTCTGGTCTGTATTACCCACCAGGCAAGTTGTGGGTGTGTGTGTGTGTGTGTAGTGACGTAGTTTTTCGTTGGTTTGGGTAAGCACCTTGGGTAGCCACCGTTCATTGTGCCCTTCGATGGACGGTTGGAATCGCCTCCCCGAACCTCCGAGAGAAGCATGAGTATGCCATGTTAGGTATTTTAATCCATTTAGATCTCTAAGGTAACAGGGAATAAGGGTGATTATCTCTCAGTTCATCACTAACTACAGGGCTGGTTGACCTCTGTGTTACTGACAGTTATTCCGGGGTCAAAGTTCAACTATATCTTTTTCATAATTTATCGCATTTAAAGTCTTTATTTTTGATGTTTCTTCCTATCATGTCATTCTTATATCATTCACTTATTCATATTTTTGAATAAACACATTATTAGTTTTCATATATCTTAATTGAAATGTACAAAATTTAGTAATAAAATACAGGCAAAGATAAGTGAAGAAGAGATAATGAGTTAATAACTAGAATATGTAGTACATTCATTATATTATATGATTCTTTTAATGTAAGTAATTTTCATACATTTTCTAATTAGATTTTTCATGGTGTGATTTGAGCATGTCAGAGCTAATACATGACCCTGGCAGAAAATCCGTGATAAAATCCAGTTATGCTGGACAGAACAAAAATGATATTTAGTCAGAATAATTAGAATGTAATTAGGCTAATGCTGAAGGGATAATTAAATATTCTTGTCATTAGGTCAACTCAGAAATGACAGCGCAAGTTATGCCTTGACGTATCACATGTTGATTACGGGTTGTTAAGGAAATAATTACCCTTTAGATCCTGGAAATAACTAGTCTTCATTTGTGCATTTCAGTGACCCCTTTTAATTATTACCTAATTATCCTCGACTTATTATCTCGTGTGTCATCCGCTTCAGTAACTGGTCTGACGACATCGTTATGACTCAACTCGTTTCGCTTCTTTTAGAGAGAGAGAAAGAGAGAGAGAGAGAGAGAGAGAGAGAGAGAGAGAGAGAGAGAGAGAGAGAGCTGACATTGTAGAACAAGGTCCTCGCCGTTCGCAAACGCCACCAGCCTCCAAACTTTCCTTCCAAACCACATCACCGCTACCTCCTCCAACATCACCCCCCCCAACTGACCACCCCTCCAATAATCCCCATCCAGCTCCACCAACCACCCCTCCAATATGCCCTCCCAACCTCACCAACTACCCCTACAGTGAACCCTCCCAACCGCTCCAATAAAACCCTCCCATCCCCTCCAATAAACCCTCCCAACCTCACCACCACCACCAACACTTTCTCCTCCATCACCAACCTCCTCCTCCTCATTCTCCTCCTCCCATGGCTCAAAGACCTCCCCAGAGGGGAGAAGTCTCTGACCGTAACATTAATCTGAGGGAAGACGAACCACTGACGTAATTGCAGGACATCATCCCTCTGCCTTGATGGACGCCTCCTTCCCCAGTAGGACGCCCTCCTTCCCAGAAAGACGCCCCTTCAGTAGGACGTCCTACACCCCAGGAAGACGAACCTTTAGTAGGATGAGCTTTTTCCCAAGTAGACGCCCCTTTACTAGGACGTCCTACACCCCAGGAAGACGCCCCTTCAATAGGACGTCCTACACCCCAGCTAAACGACCCTTCAGTAGGAAGTCCTCCTCCCCAGCTGAACGACCCAGGTTAAGCGATCTCCTCCCCAGAACTCCTTCCCGCCTTCCCCCAGCTCCCCAGGGCAGTTCTCTGCCTGACATATGATCTTAAATTCTTCCCGATGAGTCAGAACTCATAACTCCCCTGTGTATACAAGCAGACACATACATACACTGTTGCATGAGTGCATTCACATATTCACACACACACACACACACAGACACAGTATCATGGAGAGACATACTGACACGCGCACAGGTATATAATTACACATGCATTCTCGCAAGAAGACCTAAACACATACACAAACACGCAGTTACACACGAAAACTTGCACACGCAAACACACACATACAAGCAGGTGCACTAGAAAATACACACATACGGAAACACAGACAGACAGAGACACCCACACTGTATATACTGACACAAACACGAGCACACTCGCGCTAGCAAAGAGAAACACACACACACACACACTGATGTAGGCGACCCCGGAACGCTAACCACACTGAGGCCATCGGGGCGGTGCAATAACAGGCCCATCCCAGCCATCGCGGACGTCATCAGTAACCGATCGTGTTGGTGTCAGGACCCGCTGGTTAACAACACCTTCGCCTGTTATAGCCCCACTAGCTCTACTCTGGGTTAGAGCGCCACTGGCTCTCTCTACTCTGGGTTATAGCGCCACTGGCTCTCTCTACTCTGGGGAATTTCTCTCTATGTTGGCTCCAGGTCAATAGACCATTGTTGTTGTTGGTGTTGTTATCATTATTATTATTATTATTATTATTATTATTATTATTATTATTGTTATTATTATTATTATTATTATTATTATT
>JAYMFT010414400.1:0-18030 GCA_038088735.1 Panulirus argus | reverse complement strand
CAGTTCATGCCATGGACTTACCACATAAGTTATTGCCACAAACTCACCACATCAGTTCATGCCAAAAACTACTATATTAGTTCATGATAAAAACTCACCATATTACTTCATACCACAAACTCACCACACCAGTGTAGCCCTAGACTCACCACATCAGGTCATGCCGCAGACTCACCATATCATTTCATGCCATATACTCACCACATCAGTTCATAGCAAAAACTCACCATATCGGTTCATGCCACAAAATGACCACATCAGGTCATTCAATAGATTCACAACATCAGTTCATTGTAAAAACTCACCACATCAATCCTTGCAACAAACTCACCACATCAGTTCATGCTACAAACTCACCACAACAATTCTTGCAACAAACTCACCATATCAGTTCATGCCACAGACTCACTACATCAGTTCATGCCTCAAACTCACATCAGATCATGCCACATGTTCGCCACATCAGTTCATCCCACAAACTCACCACATCATTTCATGCCAAAAAATCACCAAATCACTTCATATCAAAACTCACCACATTAGTTAATGCCATAGACTCACCACATCAATAACAAACCAAATCGCTTCTTGGCACAAACTCACCACAACAGTTCATGCCAAAAGCTTACCATATCAGTTGATATCACAAACTCACCACATCAGTTAATGCCACATATTCACCACATCAGTTCATGTCACAGACTCAACACATCATTTCATGCCAAGAACTCACCACATCATTTCATGTCTAAACTCATTATATCAATTCATGCAACAGACTCACCACATCAGTTTATACACCAGACTCACCACATCAATTCATTTCACAAACTCACCACATCAGTTCATGCCAAAAACTCACCATATCAATTCATGCCATAGACTCACCATATCAGTTCATGCCAGAGACTTAACACATCAGTTCATGCCAAAAACTCACCACATCACTTCATATCACAAACTCTTCATATCAGTAAATGCCACAGACTCACCATAATAATTCACACCAGAAATACACCACATCACTTCTTGTCACAAACTCGCCAAAACAGTTCATACCAAAAACTCACCATATCAGTTCATATCATAAACTCAACACATCCATTCATGCCACAAACTCACCACATCAGTTCATGCCACAGAATCCCAATAGGAATTCATGCAATAGACTCACCACATCATTTCATGCTACAGATTTACCATATCAGCTAATGCCACAAACTCACCACTTCAGTTCATGCCAAATACTCATCACATCACTTCATACCAAAGACTCACCACATCAGTTCATGCCACAGACTTAACACATCAGTTCATGCCAAAAAAATAACCACATCACTTCATGTCACAAATTAACCACATAAGTTCATGTCACACACTCACGACATCAATTCATGCCACAAACTCACCACATCATTTCTTGTCACAAACTCACCACAACAGTTCATGCTAAAAACTCACCTCATCACTTCATATAACAAACTCCCCACATCAGTTCATGCCACAGATTCACCACATCAGTTTATGCCACAGACTCATCATATGAGTTCACGCCACAGAGTCACCGCATCAGTTCGTGCCACAGACTCACCACATAAATTTATGACAAAGACTTACCACATCAGTTAATGCCACAGACTCACCATATGAGTTCATGCCACAGACTCACCACATCAGTTCACGTCACAGATTCACCACATCAGTTCATGCCACAGACTCACCACATCATTTCATACCACGGAATCACCATATAACTCATGCCACAAACTCACCATATCAGTACATACCAAAAACTCACCACATCAGTAAATGCCACACACTCACATCAGATCATGCAACAGACTCACCACATCAGTTCATGCCACAGACTCACCACATCATTCCAAGCCACAGACTCACCACATATCTTCATGCCAAACACTCACCATGTCACTTCATTCAACAGACTCACCACATCATATAATGCAACAGACTCACCACATCAGTTCAAGCCACAAACCCACTACTTCAGTTCATCCCACAGACTCAAAATATTTGTTCAACCACAAACTCACCATATCAGTTCATGCTACAAACTCACCATATCAGTTAAAGCCACAAACTCACCACATCAGTTCTAGCCACAGACTCATCATATCAGTTCATACCACATACTCAACACATCAGTTAATGCCACAAACTCACCACATCAGTTCATGCCAAAGAATGACCATATCAGTTCATGCAATAGATTCACCATATTAGTTCACTGTACAAACTCTCCACATCAGTACATGCAACAAACTCACCACATCAATTCATGCCATAGACTTGCCATATCAGTTCATGCTAAAGACTCACCATATCAGTTCGTGCCACAAACTCACACAATCATTTAATGCCAAAGACCCAAAAGATTACTTCTTGCCACAAACTCACCACATCAGTTCATGCCAAAAACTCACCATATCAGTTCATGCCACAGACTCACCACATTAGTTCATGCCACAGACTCAACACATCAATTTACGCCAAAAAATCACCAGATCACTTCATGTCAAAAACCCACTACATCATTTCATCCTACAAACTCACCACATCAGTTCGTGCCACAGACTCACCACATCAGTTCATGCAACAGACTCACCATATCAATTTATTTCACAAACTCACCATAACAGCTCATGCCAAAAAGTCACCACTTCCCTTCATGCCACAGACTCACCACATTAGTTCATGACACAGACTCAACACATCAGTTTTTGCCAAAAAATCACCACATCACTTCATGTCACAAACTTACCAAATCAGTTCATGCCATAGACTTACCACATCAAATCAGGCTAAAAGCACGCCACATCACTTCTTGTCACAAATTAACCAAAACAGTTCATGCCAAAAACTCCCCATCTAATTCATGCCAAAGATTCAACACATCAGTTGATGCCACAGACTCACCATATGAATGCATGCCACAGACTCATGAAATCAGTTCCTGCCATAGAGTCACCACACAAATTCATGCCACACACTCACCACATCAGTTCATACAACAGAATCACCATATGAATTCATGCCACAGACTCACCACATCAGTTCATGCTACAGATTCACTACATCAGTTCTTGCCAGAAATTCACCACATCAGTTAGTCACACAAACTCACCAGTTCATGCCACAGACTCACCATATCAGTTCATGCAACACACTCACCACATTAATTGATTTCACAAGCTAACCACATAAGTTCATGCCAAAAACTCACCACATCATTTTATGCCACAGACTCACCACATTAGTTCATGCCACAGACTAAACACATCAGTTCTTGTCGAAATCTCATCACATCACTTTATATCAGAAACTCGCCACATCAGTAAATATCACAGACTCACCATATCATTCATGCCACAAACACACCACATCATTCTTGTCACAACCTCACCAAAACAGTTCATGCCAAAAACTCACTATATCAGTTCATATCACAAACTGACCAAATCGTTCATGTCACAGGTTCACAACATCAGTTCATGCCACAGACTCACCACATGAGTTCATGCCACAGACTCACCCAAACAGTTCCTGCCATAGACACACCACACAAATTTATGCCCCAAACTCACCACATTAGTTCATCAAACAAACTCACCACATCAATTCATGCCACAAACTCACCACATCAGTTCATGCTACATATTTACCATATCAGTTCATGCCACAAACTCACCACATCAGTTCATGCCAATAACTCACCACATCACTTCATACCACAGATTTACCACATCAGTTCATGCCACAGACTCAACACATCAGTTCATGCCAAAAAATAAACACATCACTTCATATCACAAACTCACCACATCAGTACATGCCACAGACTCACCACATCAATTCATGCCACAAATTCACCATATCACTTCTTGTGTAAAACCCACCACAACACTTCATGCCAAAAACTCACCACACCAGTTCATATCACAATCTCACCACATCAGTTCATGCCACAGATTCACCGCATCATTTCATGCCACAGACTCACAATGTGAGTTCATGCCACAGACTCACCACATCAGTTCATGCCATAGACTCACCACACCAATTCATGCCACACACTAACCATATCAGTTCATGCCACAGACTCACCATGTGAGTTCATGCAAAAGACTCACCACATCAGTTCTTGCCATAGATTCACCACATCAGTTCATCCCAAAAACTCACCACATCAGTTCATGCCACAGACTCACCACATTAGTTTAAGGAACACACTAACCACATCAATTTATTTCACAAACTTACCACATCAGTTCATGCTAAAAGCTCAGCACATCACTTCATGCCACAGACTCACCACATCAGTTCATGCCAAATACGTAACATATAAGTTTATGCCACAAACTTACCATCTCAGTTCATGCCACATAATGATCACATCAGTTAATGCCACAGAATGAGCACATCAGTTAATTCAATAGATTCAACACATCAGTCCATGCAACAAAGTCACCACATCAGTTCATGCCACAGACTTACCACATCAGTTCATGCTACAGACTCATCAAATCAGTTCGTGCCACAAACTCACCACATCAGTTCATGCCAAAGACTCACCAGATCTGTTCTTGCCACAAACTTACCACATCAGTTCATGCCAAAAATTCACACATCAGATCCTGACACAGACTCATCACATCAATTCACACCACAATGTCCTCACTTCAGTTCATGCCACAAACTCACCACACCAGTTCATGTCACACACTCACCACAACAATTCTTGCAACAAACTCGCCATACCAGTTTATACCAAAAACTCACCACATCAGTTCATGCTACAAACTCACTACATCAAATCATGCCAAATATTCGCAACATCAGTTGATCCCACAAATTCACCATATCAGTTCATGCCAAGAAATCAACAAATCACCACATGTCAAAAATAACCACGTTAGTTAATGTCAAAGACTCACCACATAAATTTATGCCACAAACACACCAAATAGCTTCTTGTCACAAACTCACCACAACAGTTCATGCCAAAAACTCACCATATAAGTTCATAACAGAAACTCACCACATCAGTTAATGCCACATATTCACCATATCAGTTCATGCCAAAGAGTCACTAGATCGGTTTTTGTCACAAACCTATCACATCAGTTCATGCCAAAAACTCACATCATTTCATGCCACAAACTCACAAAATCAGTTCATGCCACAATCTCACCACATCAGTTCATGCCACAAACTCACCACATCAGTTCATGCCACACACTCACCACAAGAATTCTTGCAACAAACTCACCATATCAGTTTAAGCCAAAAACTCACCACGTCAGTTCATGCCACAAACTCACTACATCAGATCATGTCAAACATTCGCAACATCAGTTCATGCCACATATTCACCATATTAGTTCATGCCAAAAAATCATCAAATCACTTCATGTCAAGACTCACCACATCAGTTAATGCCAAAGACTCACCACATAATTTATGCCACAAACACACCAAATTGCTTCTTGTCACAAACTCACCACAACAGTTCATGCCAAAAACTCACCATATCAGTTCATAACACAAACTTACCACATCAATTAATGCCACAGATTCACCATATCAGTTCTTGCCAAAGACTCACCAGATCGGTTCTTGTCACAAACCTACCACATCACTTCATGCCAAAGACTCAACACATCAGTTCATACCTCGAATTCACCACATAGGTTCATGCCACAAACTCACCACTGTAGTATATGCCATAAACTCACCACGTCAGTTTATGCCACAGACTCACCACATCAGATCATGCAACAGACTCACCACATCAGTTCATGCCACAGTTTCAGCACATCAGTTCATGCAACAGACTCACCAATTATGTTTATGCCACACACTCACCACATCAGTTCATTTAACACACTGACCACATCAGTTCATGCAACAGGCTCATCACATCAGTTCATGCCATGGACTTACCACATAAGTTATTGCCACAAACTCACCACATCAGTTCATGCCAAAAACTACTATATCAGTTCATGATAAAAACTTACCATATTAGTTCATACCACAAACTCACCATATCAGTTAAGCCCAGACTCACCACATCAGGTCATGCCGCAGACTCACCACATCATTTCATGCCATATACTCACCACATCAGTTCATGCCACAGAATGACCACATCAGGTCATTCAATAGATTCATAACATCAGTTCATTGTAAAAACTCAACACATCAATCCTTGCAACAAACTCACCACATCAGTTCATGCCAAACACTTTCCATATCAGTTCCTGCTATAGACTCAACACATCAGTTCGTCCCACAAACTCACCATATCAGGTCATGCAAAAGACTCACCAGATCGGTTCTTGTCACAAACCTACCACATCAGTTCATGCCAAAAACTCACCACATCATTTCATTCCACAAACTCACAAAATCAGTTCACGCCACAATCTCACCATATCAGTTAATGCCACAAATTCACCACATCAGTTCATGCCACAGACTCACCGCATCAGTTCATGTTACAGACTCATCACATCAGTTCATGCAACACACTCACCACATCAGTTCATGCCTCAAACTCACCACATCAGTTCCTGCCACAGAATGACCACGTCAGTTAATTCAATAGATTCACCACATTGGTTCTTTGTACAAACTCCCCACATCAGTCCATGCAACAAACTCACCACATCAGTTCATCCCACAAACTTTCCGTATCAGTTTATTCTACACACTTACCATATCGGTTCGTGCAACAAAACTTACCACATCAATTCATGCCAAAGACTCACCAGATCATTTCTTGCCACAAACTCACCACATCAGCTCATGCCAAAAACACACTATATCAGTTCATGCCACAAACTCACCACATCAGTTTATGCCACAATCTCACCAAATCAGTTCATGTCACAAGCTCACCACATCAGCTCATGCAACATACTCCCCACATCAGTTCATGCAACAGATTGACTACATCAGTTAAATCAATAGATTCACCACATTGATTCATTGTACAAACTCACCACATCAGTCCATGCAACAAACTCACCACATAAGTTCATGCCACAAACTTACCATATCAGTTCATGCTACAGACTCACCACATCGGTTCGTGCAACAAACTCACCACATCAGTTCATGCCAAAGACTCACCAGATCAGTTCTTGCCACAAACTCATCACATCAGTTCATGCCAAAAACACACCATATCAGCTCGTGCCACAAACTCACCACATTAGTTCATGCCACAATCTTACCAAATCAGTTCATGCCACAAACTCACCACAACAGTTCATGCCACAGACACATCATATCAGTTCGTGACACAAACTCACCACATCAGTTCTTGCCACAAACTCAACATATCAGTTCATGCCAAAAACTCACTACATCAGTTCATGCCATAGACTTAAAACATCAGTTAATGCAACAGACTCACCACATCAGTTTACATCACAAACTCAACACATCAGTTTATGCTAAAAAACTCACCACAAAACTTCATTCCACAGACTCAACACATCAGTTCATGCCAAAAATTCACCATATCACTTCATGCCATAAACTCAGTACATCAGTTCATGCCACAGGCTCACCACATCAATTCATGCCACAAACACACCAAATCGCTTCTTGTCAGAAACTCACCACAACAGTTCATGCCAAAAACTCACCATATCAGTTCATAACAAAAAATACCACATCAGTTAATGCGTTAGACTCACCATACCAGTTCATGCCACACACTCACCACACCACTTCATGCCAAAGACTCACCACATCAGTTCATACCACGAATTCACCACATCAGTACATGCCATAAACTCACTATATCAGTTTATGCCACAGACTCACCACATCAGATCATGCAACAGACTGACCACATCAGTTCATGCCACGAATTTACCACATAGGTTCATGCCACAAACTCACCACATCAGTACATGCCATAAACTCACCACATCAGTTTATGCCACAGACTAACCACATCAGTTCATGGAACAGACTCACCACTTATGTTTATGCCACAGACTCACCACATCAGTTTATTCAACACACTCACCACATCAGTTCATGCAGCAGACTCATCACATCAGTTCATGCTATGGACAAACCACATAAGTTATTGCCACAAACTCACCACATCTGTTCATCCAACAGACTCGCCATATCAGTTCATGCCAAAAATTACCATATCAATTCATGATAAAAACTCATCATATTATTTTATGAAACAAACTCACCACATCATTTAGCCCCAAACTCACCACATCAGTTCATGCCACAGACTCACCACATCACTTCATGCCATATACTCACCACATCAGTTCATGGCACAAATTCACTACATCAATTCATACCACAGTATAACCACATCAGGTCATTCATTAGACTCTACACATCAGTTCATTTTACAAACTCACTACATCAGTCCATGCAACAAACTCACCACATCAGTTCATGCCACACGCTTTCCACATCAGTTCATGCTTAAGACTCACCACATCAATTTGTGCCACAAACTCACCATAACAGGTCATGCCAAAGAATCATCAGATCAGATCTTTTCACAAACCTACAACATCAGTTCATGCCAAAACCTCACCACATCAGTTCATGCCACAAACTCACAAAATCAGTTCACGTCACAATCTCACCATATCAGTTAATGCCACAAACTCACCACATCATTTCATGCTACAGACTAACAACATCAGTTCATGCAACACACTCACCACATCATTTCATGCCACAAACTCACCACATCAGTTCATGCGAAAGACTCACAAGATCAGTTCTTGCCACAAACTCACCACATCAGTTTATGCCAAAAACACACCATATCAATTCATGCCACAAACTCACCACATCAGTTCATACCACAATCTCACCAAATCAGTTCATGCCACAAACTCACCACATCAGTTCATGCCACAGACTCATCGTATCAGTTCGTGACACAAACTCACCACATCAGTTTATGCCACAAACTCACCATATCAGTTCATGCCAGAATCTCACCACATCAGTTCATGCCACAGTCTCACTACATCAGTTCATGCCGCAAATTAACCATATCAATTCATCCCACAAACTCACATCAGTTCATGCCACAGACTTAAAACATCAGTTAATGCAACAGACTCATCACATCAATTTATGTCACAAACTCACCACATCAGTTTATGCTAAAACCTCACCACAAAACTTCATGCCACAGACTCAACACATCAGTTCATGCCACAGACTCAACACATCAGTTCATGCCAAAAACTTACCATATCACTTCATGTCACAAACTCACTACATCAGTTCATGCCACAAACTCACCACACCAATTCATACCACACACTCACCACATCCCTTCTTGCCACAAAATCACCATATCAGTTCATGCCATAAACTCACCATATCAGTTCATATCACAAACTCACCACATCAGTTCATGCCACAGATTCACCACATCAGTTCTTGCCACAGACTCACCATATGAGTTCATGCCACAGACTCACCTCATCAGTTCATGCCTTAGACTCACCACATCAATTCATGCCACAGACTTACCTCATCAGTTCATGCCACAAACTCACCATATGAGTTCATGTCACAGACTCTCCACATCAGTTCATGCAACATATTCACCATATCAGTTCATACCACGGAAACACTACATAGGTTCATGCCACAAACTCACCATATCAGTATATGCCACAAACTCACCATATCAGTATATGCCACAAACACTCAAAACATCAGATCATACAACAGACTCAGCCCATCAGTTCATGTCAGAGACTTACCACATCAGTTCATGCCACAGACTCACCATATGAGTACATGCCACATACTCACCACATCCCTTCATGCCAAAAACTCAACACATCAGTTCATGCCACAAACTCACCAAATCAGTTCACGCCACAATCTCCCCTTATCAGTTGAAGCCACAAACTCACCACATCAGTTCATGCCACAGACTCACCACATCAGTTCATGCCACACACTCATCACATCAGTTCCTGCCATAGACTCACCACATCAGTTCATGCCACAGACTCACCATATGAGTTCATGCCACAGGATCACCACATCAGTTCATGCCACAGACTCACCACATCAAGGTATGCCACATAGTCACCATATCATTTTATACCAAAGACTCACCACATCAGTTCATACCACGAATTCACCACATAGGTTCATACCATAAAACTCACACATCAGTTCATGCCACAAACTCACCACACCAGTTTATGCCACAGACTCACCACATCAGATCATGCAACACACTCAACACATCAGTTTATGCCACAGACTCACCAAATCAGTTCATGCCAGCGATTCATCACATATATTCATGCCAAAGACTCACCACAGCAGTTCATTCAACAGACTAACCACATCAGTTCATGCAACAGACTCACCACATCAGTTCATGCCACAGACTTACCTAATAAGTTCATTTCACAAACTCACCACATCAGTTCATCCACCAGACTCACCACATCAGTTCAACCACAAGCTCACCACATCAGTTCATGCTACAAGCTCACCAAATCAGTTCATGCCACATGCTCACCACACCAGTTCATGCCACAAACTCACCACATCAGTTCATGCCACAAACTCACCACATCAGTTCATTCAAAAGATTCACCACATCATTTCATTGTACAAACTCATCACATCAGTCCATGCAACAAACTCACCACATCAGTTCATGCCACAGACTTACCATCTTAGTTCATGCTACAGAGTCACCACATCAGTTCGTGAAACAAACTCACCATATCAGTTCATGCCACAAAGTCACCACATCAGTTCATGCCAAAAACTCACCACATTAGTTCCTGTCACAAACTCACCACATCAGTTCTTGCCACAATCTCACTATATCACTTAATGCCACAGACTCACCACATCAGTCCATGCCACAGACTCACCACATCAATTTATGCTACAGATTCACCATATCAGTTCGTGCGACATACTATCCACATCAGTTCATGCCAAACACTCACCAGACCAGTTCTTGCCACAAACTCACCACATCAGTTCATGCCACAAACTCCCCACATCAGTAACTGCCACAGACTCACCACGTCAGTTCATGCCACAAACTCACCACATCAGTTTTTGCCACAAACTCACCACATCAATTCATGCCAAAAACTCACCAAATCAGTTCATGCCACAGACTCACTACATTAGCTCATGCCACAAATTCACCATATCAGTTCATCCCTCAAACTCACGACATCAATTCATGCCACAGACTCACTACATCAATTCATTTCACAAACTCACTACATCAGTTCATGCCACAGACTCACTACATCATTTCATGCCACAGACTCAACACATCAGATCATGCCAATAACTCACCACATCCCTTCATGTCACAAACTCACTGCATCAGTTCATGCCACAGATTCACCACATCAATTGATGCCATATACTCACCATATGAGTTCAAGCCACAGACTCACCACATCATTTCATGACATAGATTCACCACTTCAGTTTATGGCACAGGCTCACCACATCAGTTCATGCCACAAACTCACCACATCAGTTTATGCCACAGAATGTCCACATCAGTTCATTCAATAGATTCACCACACCAGTTATTGTACAGACTCACCACATCAGTCCATGCAACAAACTCACCACATCAGTTTCTGTCACAAACTCACTAAATCAGTTCATGCCACAGACTCACCACATTAGTTCATGCCACA
Source organism: Panulirus argus (assembly GCA_038088735.1). Taxonomy (NCBI): domain Eukaryota; kingdom Metazoa; phylum Arthropoda; class Malacostraca; order Decapoda; family Palinuridae; genus Panulirus; species Panulirus argus. The sequence goes on along the minus strand of JAYMFT010414400.1, from coordinate 6,283 downwards.
AACTCACCACATCACTTCTTGTCCCAAACTCACCAACATCAGTTCTTGTCAAAAGCTCACCACATCAGTTCATATCACAAATTCTCCACATCAACTCATGCCACAGATTCACCACATCAGTTGATACCACAGACTCACCATATGAGTTCATGCCACAGACTCACCACATTAGTTCATGCCATAAACTCACCACATCAGTTTATGACACAGCATCACCACATCAGTTCATGCTCCAGACTCACTACATCAGTTCATGCCACAGTCTCACAACATTAGCTCATCTCACAGATTCACCATATCAGTTCATCTCACAGACTCACCACATCAGTTTTAGTCACAGACTTCACCACATAAGTTCTTGCCACAAACTCACCTCATTAGTTCATGCTACAAACTCACCACATCAGTTCATGCCACAAACTCACCACATCAGTTCATGCCACAGAATGACCACATCAGTTCATTCAATAGATTCACCAAATCAGTTTATTGTACAGACTCACCACATCAGTCCATGCAACAAACTCACCACATCAGTTCATGTCACAAACTCACTACATCAGTTCATGCCACAGACTCACCACATCAGTTCATGCCACAAACTTACCACATCGCTTCTTGTCCCAAACTCACCACATCAGTTCTTGCCAAAAACTCACCACATCAGTTTATATCATAAATTCACCACATCAGTTCATGCCACAGATTCACCACATCAGTTGATACCACATACTCACCATATGAGTTCATGCCACAGACTCACGACATCAGTTCATGCCATAGACTCACCACATCAGTTCATGCCACAGACTCACCACATCAGTTAATGCCACAGTCTCACAACATTAGTTCATTCAGCAGACTCACCACATCAGTTCATTTCAGAGACTCACCACATCAATTAATGCCAGAGACTCACCACAAAAGTTCTTGCCACAAACTCACCTCATCAGTTCATGCTACAGATTCACCACATCAGTTCATGCCACAAACTCACTACATCAGTTCATGCCACAGACTCAAAACATAAGTTCATGCCACAAACTCACCACTTTAGTTCATGCCACAAGCTCACCACATCAGTTCATGCCACAGACTCACAACATTAGTACATGCCACAAACTCACCATATTAGTAATGCCACAGACTCACCACATCAGATCATGTCACAGATTCACCACATCAGTTCTTGCCACAGACTCACCACATTAGTTTATGCCACAGACTCACCACATCGCTTCATGCCACACACTCCCAACATCAATGCACGCCACATGAATACCTACGATGTATAACCATCGCCGTAAGGTGGAGTGGCCGTTAAGGATTATCACAAGGTGGGACAAAGCCACGATTGTAAACAGGACTGGGCGATGATCGCAATGATCGATCGTCTGGTCTAAAAATTATAAGAAAATTCATGATAGCCCCACGTGCCTTACAGTCTGTACCGAACCTGTAAGGGAAAAGAAAAAACACGCACCAGTCTCACCATTAGCTTTGCCAAGCTTCGTGTCGACCAGATCTGGTCGAAGTTGCCATAGTTTGCACACTTCTCCTAAGATGATGGTGCCATATGTATCGATTATTTTTCCATCAAAGCTAATGAACATTACGACGAAGTGAAAGTAGTTCCCTCAGTCGTGACTTTGAGAATGGCATATAAGGCAATGGACAAGTACGACGTCCTGTACAGCAGGAGTCCGGCGGTGAGTGATGGCCAGGCATCTGAGGGGACAGTCCAACCCCCAAATGGCCGCCAGCTCTTATCGGCCGGCCGTGTGCGATGCATTCACTTCACACGCACAAGATCCGGCCCTTGTCGTATTCTTTTTTCCTGACGGAATTTTATGAAATGTTTTTCAGCTTTTTGTGAACTTTGATTCTTTCTTTATCGGATTTAGGCAATCGCAGTGAAACGCATATTTTTTTTTTCTTATCGATGTGGAATCTCCATAACCTCGGACACGCAACACTTGTTACTTAAGCTGATTGGGTAATCCGGCACTGGTCACAATAGTAGCACTACACCGGCCTTGTCTCCAACAGGGCTCCACCAAGGGTTTACTATTAAGAGACAAAGATAAATATATTCTTTTTATTTTGTTTTGTGATCTGAATATTATTCTTTATCAAAAGTGGTCATTTAACACGGGTTAACTAACGAAATTGTAGACGATATACTAATTGTTTGTGTGGGCTTCTCTCGCAGAATGATGGATAAAACAATAGACTGTGCTAATAAAGATAAGAACATTTCAAAGAAAATAGATACTATAGGAACTAGAATGGTTATGCAGTAGACGACAGTAGACAGTCGCTATAATTTTCGAACGGTTAGAAATGGAGCGAAACCCGTCATGTGTTAAACTAACAGAGAAACAAACAGGTTTATAGTGTCATGCGATGAAATGGAAGAACAACCAGGTAAGACCCTCGTCGTAGGAATAGAAATATGAGGAGGTTGCGTTACCCTGGGTTCCGGCTGGAACACAAAGCGCAAGGCTCCAGATATAGTCAAGGATACTGTTGATGATACTGTAGATGTTGGTCAGACTGGGACCAACAAAATGGCATCGGGTTGGTCAGAAGAGATCCTTGACAAGTACAGGACACTTAGTACAAAGATTAAAGAAAAGCTGCAGAAAGGCTGTGTTTGTGGGTCCTCTTCCTGATCTCGATGTAGGAACTGAAGCATTGGGCAAGATACCAATTATCTATGGTAGGGCGGAGCACATCTCTATAGTAGAAGTGGTTGACTACATAAATTTGTGGGATAATTCTGGTGGAGATGGAGCTTGTTTGGCAAGGATGGCTCACGCTTGAACGGGGCTGGTACTGCAAGGCTGGATGGGGTTTGAGAAAGTCGCATTAAAGCAGATATTTCTCAGATGTTTAATTATCGATACAGGGAATTAGCTGTCAGTGAGGTGAAGTCTGACTGCATCTGCTGGGCCACACATTGTCCCAAGGGACCTGGGTGTCTGACCTCAAAGCCTTGCGACACACTCTACATTTTTTTTTCACTAATGCCAGAAATATCAACCATAAACGCAATGAACTGACATCATATGCTGTTAGAAAAGCCTGGTAACATAGGAATAATACTGATCAACAGATTTTGACTCATTTTATGTTTCGGAAATAAAAGTTATGGATTTAAGACGCTGAAAACGAAAATGACCATACAAACGCTCGATTGACTATGGTTTCCAAGAAAAAATCACTGTTTTAACTTTAACATGTATTGCACATTATATGGTGGCACAGGGTACAGTCACTGGCTTGCCTCGATTAAACGCGACGCCCCTTCGCCCCTCGCTTGTAGACAAGTCCTGGAGCATCTCTAGTTACCATCCATCAATAGTCCGCTAACATCGCTAAATTCCATTTGCCCTGGTACCGTTCCTCAGAGACATCTTGATGGAAACGTTCGCCGTGCTCATCGCTCACACACTGCAGGTAGCAAGAAAAAATCCAGGTTAGGCGTAGAAGATTTATCGTCAAAGATATATCGAAGCCCATTTTCTGTTATAATGGCAACGGGTTTTCCGCAACTTCCTTGCAGTTGTTAGCTTTGATATTTCGTAGAAAGTTGGTTGCTACCAGCCGGAGAGCATTCCACACTGTCTTCTTGTCACCACTGAGTATGTGGTCGAGCTGTTCGTCTCTGAGGAGCTCGCGGATCTGTGGACCGCCGAAAACAACCTCCTTATTGAGCCATGAGAATTTCCCACCAAAGTACCTAAACGCTGGCCCAATTGCATCCAGCGACCTGTAAACAGTAAAACTTCGTGTAGCTCTACTGCAGTCCAAACAAGATAGCAGCAAATTTCAAGTCGCCATAAAACTGCTATTTGTATTTCCTGAAATGTATGTAGTTCAAAAGATGCTTCAGGTTGTTACATGATTCCTTCATATGAACTGCAAAACCAACTGGAATTGACGGCAACGCGTTGCCATGATACAGCAGAACAGCCTTTAGACTGACCTTTAACGAGTCTATGAAAAGTCTCCACTCCTCAGGGATATGATTTGAAGATTAAAATTGCAGGCGACGAGGTTCCTTTCGTCTTAAAGAATGGACTGATACCACTTTAGCAGACGCGAAACACATCCAACCACATTTTCATCATGAAGATTCCACTGGTGCAGTTATGATTCCAACAGTTCTGCCTTACTCTTTGACAGTTCCAGATCTCTGAAGATGTCGCTTAATTCATTCTGTGTGATCCTCTGAGGTTCAGCAGATGTCACATTAGGAGCGAAATCACGATCTCTTGATGTTGATGGTTCACATGTTTCATAAAATTCATCGTGTCTCCCTCTGATTCCAGCGGAAATGAGTCTGGGGGTTCCAAAACGGGAAGTTCTTCCCCAGTGGTACCTGGCGCATAGCAGATGATATATTCGGATAGTTTAAGGTCCACCTTCTCTTTCTGGAAATACCTTGCCGCACTGGAGACACCAAAGAGAGATAACAGTCGTTGACGTGATATGTCGGCTCCCTCCACATCATGGACACGGCAAAAGGCATCGATCGCCTCTTGCGATTCCATCTGCGCGAAGGTTTGTTGCACAAGCAGTGCAACATATGTGTGGTGCCCAACTTTTGTCCTTGCTCCTGTCCTTACAGCTAATGCGAAGATTGTAGGCTTTCGTGATGATCGAGGGTTATGGCACAAATTTGTGATACAAAAGTCACCTCCCCACAAGCATAACAAAAGTTATCTGCAGTGTTCACGGACTTGCGGTGCATCGTTAATGACGTTCGGCAAAGAAATCACTCAACAGTCAGTCACACGTGGCCCATCGCCCAACCGGAGCAGCACATTTTAGCAGAATGACAGAAAACCATCAGACGGCGCTGCAAGATCATTGTATTGTATTTGAAAAAGAAATTGGCTTGCACTATGGTTACAATATATGAGCCAGCTCCAAGTCGAATGCAGGCAGGTATACGAAACAGTAACTGAATAACAAGAGCACGACATGAATAGAAACGTTGGGATACGAAAAAAGACTTTAGGAAACGAGTACTACACGTGTGCATCGGGCGACGCCCAGAAAGGGAATAATAAGTAGCAAGTAGGGTGATGCAGTACCTTGGTGCTCTTTGTATTATTCAGTTCCCGCGCTCACAGCTGCCAGCTCTTGCTTCAAAGAACCAGTGCATAACGTACATAGTAGGTCCCACCCCGAACCCTCAAAACTGGAGCAAATGAAAAATTCTAAGCTTCATATTCTTGCTCAGCGCTCCAAAATTACTAAAGAGTGGCTATTTTCATATCCGAAATTTTTGGTTTTAGATCACTGTAACAGACTGCACAAATCCAGTGGTGGTATTTTATTACACCAAAACAACAGACAGTAGGCAATCACTTTTAGAAAATGATATGTCGCTACTTGAGTCACGCTATATTGTTTATGTTAGTAAATCGTCTAAAATTATTTTGGGAGAAGAGAAGGACTTTTGAAAGGGAGGAGACAGGTTGAATTACTAAATGAATGAATGTCTTAAGGTAATAACTAGTCGGGTGTCTAACTAAGTTTGGCTGACCACAATCACGGCAATGAAATTAACATAAGATTACAAAGAACCAGCGTTAAAGACTTAGAAATAAGAACTTCTCACAGTAAAAAGGACAACTCTCAAGAGTTCTGCTGATACGTTAGAAGCAAGAAAAAATTAGTCAGGGTTAGTATTGGTCAATTACTAAATGAAGATGACACCTTAACTATGAACAATCCAGAAATGGCTTCCCTTCTAAACAAGTGTTTCGACTTTGTGTTCACCATCGAAAATTGGTCTAATACACCACACGAACAAAACGTATTCCTGGACAACGAAAATGAAAATTCGGAAATTAAGTTATTAATTACCACGGCCTATTTAAATCTCGGAAACTGAATCTGAACAGATCAACTTGTCCAGACAAACAGCTTTTCCAATCACTAGAATATACAGCAGATCACTGCAGAAAGGGAAATTTCCAAATGACAGGAATCTAGCTAATGTAACAAAATTTTGCAACAGAGATAGAAAATGTGCCTGAGAGTACCATCCCATCAGCTTCATTTAAGTTCGAGGAAAGAACTAGAAACAGTAGAGACTGATCGTTAACTTCCCAGTAGAATATAACCTGATTACCGACCATCAATATGGCTGTTAGAATAAAAGATCGTGTGTAACGAATCTAAATGATTTATTTTTTTTTTTTTATGTTGAAGGCTCCAGTCACGGACAAAAGTCCACATCAAGGCCGGGCCCTAATTGAAATAT
>JAYMFT010414399.1:0-33143 GCA_038088735.1 Panulirus argus | reverse complement strand
CTCTGACACATATATCCTCTTTGGCAACCTTTCCTCACTCATTCATTCCATATGTCCAAACCATTTCAAAACACCCTCTTCTGCTATCTCAACCACACTCTTTATTACCACATATTTCTCTTTTCCTTATATTACTAACTCAATCAAACCATCTCACACCACATATTGCCCTCAAACATTTCATTTTCAACATATCCGCCCACCTCTGTGCAACCCTATCTATAGTCCATGCCTCACTACCATATAATATTTTCAGGAACGCCAAGTGCTACACCACATATATATACTTGTATATGTGTATAAGTATACTTATGACAGTATTTTGCCAGAAGGCAGGGCTAGTGTGTAGTGCTCACTGCAGGAAAATCTAGAAATAAGAAAAATGGGTTGTATGAGGTATATGTTGTCAATTGTGAGGTGTAGAGAGAGAGAGAGTAGCTACTTACCTATGAGTACCTTCAATGAGATTTAACCATATTGGTAGGGCTAATGCGAAGCACTCGCTGCACATCTTGCTTAACAAAAAAGAGTGTTCTTCTAAGCTGCAGCCTGCATCATATAATTTTCTATTCTTGGTTCTACAGGGAATGATTTCAACCATGTCAGGTAATCTTTTGAATATCTCTGCTCCTGTTCCATGCATGTTTCTTGTTTTTCTGAGGAGTATATTGAAAAGTTGCTCTAGCTTCCTGGTTGGTCTGTAATACATTTTTGTCTTTCTTATTTTTGGTATGTTTCGTGGCATTCTTGAAGGCTTAAAGACTCTATATCTTCCTTGTTGAGAGTCTTTCAGGTTGAAAACATTTTCTTTTATAGCTTCAGTTTATTGCTCTGAGTATATTATTATATATCTTTCTGTTCTTTCTAGGCTATATAGTTGCAATTCTTTCAGCCTTTCATGCAGTTTATATGTTTCATCCCCTAGATTTTGCTCATGAAGTGCTTCTGAATTCTCTCTGATTTGTAATTATTTGTTTGCTTTGTTGGTGACCATACAATACAGTTGTATTCAGTTTGCTTCATGTTTTTTTTCATATTTGATTGGTGTTTCCTGCATTAGCGAGGTAGCACCAGGAACAGAGGCAGAAATGCTGCATCTGCTCACATCCATTCTCTAGCTGTCATTTGTAATCTACCGAAGCAACAGCTCCCAATCCATAGTCATGCTCCACAGACCTTTCCATGGTTTACCTTGGTTGCTTCACATGCCCTTGTTCATTTCTTTGACAACACGCTGTTCCATACACAGCACAAACTTCTGCAGTTTCTCACTAGATTCTGCCTTCAATGCTGTATCATCAGCAAACAGCAACTGACTCACTACCCAGGCCCTCTCATTCCCCAGACTGCATATTTGCCCATCTCTCCAAGACTCTTGCAATTACCTCCATTACCTCCCCATCCATAAACAAATCAAGCAACCATGGTGACATCACACACTCCTGCTGCAGACCATCCTTCACTTGGTACCATTCACTCTCCTCTCTTCCCACTTGTACACATGCCTTACACCCTTGATAAAAACCTCTCATTGCTTCTAGCAGCTTTCCTCCCACACTGTATATTTTTAAGACCTTCCACAAAGCATCTCTCTAAACCCTATCATATGCCTTCACCAGATCCATAAATGGCACATACAAATCCCTCCATTTCTTTAACTATTTCTCACACATTCTTCCAAGCAAACACATGATCCACACACCCTCTACCACTCTGAAACTATGCTGTTCCCCCACAGTCTGATGCTTTGTACATGCCTTCACTTTCTCAGTCACTAACCTCCCATAAAAGTGACCAGGCACACAACTTACACCTCTGTAGTTTGAACACTCCCCTTTACACCCATGCCTTTATACAGTGACACTGTACATGCATTCTGCTGATCCTCAGGCACCTCACTATGATCCATACATACAGTGAATATCTTACCAACCAACCAACAACACAGTCACCCCTTTTCTCAACAAATTCAGCAGCAATACCAGCTGCCTTGCCACATTTCGTCTTACGCAAGGCTTTCACTACCTCTTCTCTCTTCATCAAACCACTCTCCATTATTCTCTCACTTCACAAACATAACATCCTACATCTGCAACTCTATCGTCAAACTTGTTCAACAATCCTTCAAATTACTCACTCTATCTCCTCCTCATTTCATCAGCACCTGTTTTCACTTCCCCTTTTCCCCCTTAACCGATGTTCCCGTTTGTTCTCCTGGTGACATCACACACCCCTAACACAGACCAACCTTCACCTGGAATCACTCACTGATCTCAAATCAAAACTGCTGACACATCCATTCAACTGTTCCCAAATCACTTGTCTCTCTTCATCGTTTTTCTCGTGACCAGGTGCATAAGCACTAATAATCACTCACCTCTCATAATCCACTTCAATTTTTACCCACAGCACTCTGGTGCTTTGGGGCCTACTTCCTTACACTATTTCACACATTCCCACAATTCCTCCCTCAGCAGTAGTGCTACCGCTTCCATCATTCTTGTCCTTACACTAACCCCTGACTTTATGCCAAAGACATACCCAGACCATTCTTCTCCACCCCTATCCTTGAGCTTTGTTTGAGTCGGAGCTAGAACATCCAAGTTCATTTCCTCACACATTACAGCCATCTCTCCTTCCTTCTCCCTTGCACATGGGCAGTGCAAAAATTATGTACTACCAACTGTGGCATTTACAAGGTGATTGACCAGTTGTGTTGAAAAAATATGAGTGAAGTATGTGGAAATATAAGTCTGAATTGCCAGTACTTGCTTCCTGACTCATTACTCTGCTGTTTACAGCACATAGGATTCTTAAATGCCCCAGACCATGTAAAGCACACCCATGGAGGTATCTCATGCTCTGTATACAGCACATCAGCAGTCAGTGGGTTGAGACATTGGTAATGAACTGCATTGTAATACTGTATATTGAATCGTGCATATGATAGTAAAGGTATAAAGTTGCAACAGAAATGGAACATCTGCTGTAAGCTGACTTTGACAAATTATCAGACTGGGCTTACAGGTGGCAAGTGTGTTTTGATATTGATAGGTGTAAAGTTTTACACATTGGCAGTAGTAAACATGAGAGGGCAAGTTATAATGTGAATCTTAATGAGATACAAAAATGTGAATGAGGAAATAGATTTAGGAGGGATAATCTATGATGACCTAAAGGCAAATATTCAGAATGTAGAAGTAATTAAAAAAATGGTATACAAAACTCCAGGCTTCATAGGTATGGCATGTGAATTCATGTCTTAGAAAATAATCCTCTCTACAATTCACTGATGTATAAACAGAGTACAGTGATGAACTAAGATGACTGGACTAAGAAACAAATCCTCTGAGAGCTGGCTAGATGACTCAAACTTATTTAGTTTCAAGGGAGAGAAGGTTAAATGGTAATTTGATACAAGTATTTGAAATTACCAAAGGCCTTAACAGATGTAGTCTAAGCAGCAGTGTACGACTAGATTTGGCTCATTTCATTCTTAGCTATAGATTTTCAAGCTTTTTCAGCTATTTTTCTATAATTCATTTGTTTACTGTTCCACTATTACAAACAGCCTTTAAAGGACCTGGTGGTCCGTTTCTGTTTGCATTTCTTTGTATTCCTTTGCAATACCATAACTTGAACCTATTGAACTACATGAGTAACAGATAGTTTTATATCTTTGCAGTAGTGTCATGTGGTGCACTGCCTACGCCCCCCAATGGACGGAAGTCCACCTTCAACTTCCTGAGTGGTGCTGAGGTGAAGTTTGACTGTGACCCAGGGTATGTCCTGCTGGGAGAGCAGCGTCGCTGGTGTTATGCCTCTGGAGACTGGAACTGGCCTGAGGATGGCGAGGCCACCTGTGTCAGTGAGTGTCACATCTTTTGGCATCCTCATGCTTCTTTCTCATAGTTATTTAATTCCTGTGAGTATATTGTGCTCAGTCAGAGAGTATTGTCATACAGACACACTGGCCACTGTTGTGTCCCAGAACCTATATAGGTAAATTCACTGGCCACACTGGCCTAACTCGTCCGCGCCCATAGCCTCTCCTTTCATTACCCTGCTTTACTTGGCCACCTAGACCATCCATGGCCTGCAATTTCAGGTCAACTAAACACACCTGGCCTGTGGCTGCCCCACTGTACTACCTCAGAATTGTACCTGTTTAAATCACCCACATCTGTATCTATTTTGTAAACTCCAAATTTTTTTGATCCTTTGAATGGGACTGGAATCTTAGTAACTAGTGGATATGTCCTATGGTGGCACATGGCCCTTGGGAGGTGCTGCTGGCTGGATGAAGTGGGCAGCAAGGGCTGGGTGCGGGTGCAGGTGTGGGCGCGGACGGCAGCTGTGACGACAACTGATGGACTTTCGCCTTGGCAGGTGAGGCAGAGTACTTAGTCATACAGCAGGGGATCACCACAGGCACTGTCTTGGCTGTCCTCCTCCCCATCCTCATCGCTCTCCTCTGCTACATCTCCTACAAACGCTCCAAGAGACATCTGGACTTGCCCCATGGCTACCACCCTGCCCCACGCCTCACCCATAGCCCTGCTCCACGCCCAGTCATCTCTCGTCCAATACCTATCAAAGATCCCAACTACTCCCCTGTGACATACCATGAGGAGCCCATCCTCTGGAAATCTACTCCACCAGACCTCAAGCTGACCAGTGAGGCTCCTCTCCAGAGAGCCCATTACCACAGCTCCACTAACAGTTCCAACTCTACCAGTGCCTCTGTTAGTGACTCTGCCAGCTTTACTTACAGCGGCCCATCTGACTCCCTGGACCCTCTGGGCTGTAGACCTATGAAAGTGCCAAAGCATTTTGATGGAGATTATGACACACATGAACCTCTGGATGACCAGCCGGTCATCTTCCAGAATGTTTTATGGGAACTTGATGACGTCTTATCCAAGGAGACGGATGTATAGTGTTACACATGTAGTGCAGCACACATTGCTTTGCACATGTGGTGTTGCACTTGGAGCATCACTCATAAAGCACAGCAGGGAAAGTGCTGCACATGTAGTGCTGCTTGTAGACCACTGCACATGTAGTGCTACACTTTTAGCATTTCAGATATAATGCCACACGCGTAACTCTGCATGTGGAATACAGCATGTAGAGCACCACACACATAATGCTGCATTTACAGTGTTGCACTTGTAATGCTATACACATAGAACAGCATATGTAGTGCTTCACATATATTACAAAATGTATATAATGCTCTACATGTAGTTCTGCACATACAGTGCCACACATGCAGTGCTACATGTATAGCACCACACATGTAATGCTGTACCTATAATGATGCAGAGTGCTGCACTGATAGCACTACATGTGTAGAGCTGTGTGTATATTGGTACATGTGTGGTACTGTGTGTAAATTGGTTTATGTGCAGTGCTGTACCTATAGTACCACATGTGTAGTGCTGCATCTATAGCACCACATGTGTAGTGCTGCATCTATAGCACCACATGTGTAGTGCTGTACCTATAGCACCACATGTGTAGTGCTGTATCCATAGCACCACATGTGTAGTGCTGCATCTATAGCACCACATGTGTAGTGCTGTACCCATAGCACCACATGTGTAGTGCTGTATCTATAGCACCATATGTGTAGTGCTGTACCCATAGTACCACATGTGTAATGCTGTATGTACTTATAGCACCACATGTGTAGTGCTGCACCTATAGCACTACATGTGTAGTGCTGCACCTATAGCACAACATGTGTAGTGTTGCCCCTATATCACCATATGTGTAGTGCTGTTCCCATAGCACCACATGTGTAGTGCTGCATCTGTAGCACCACATGTGCAGTGCTGTACCCATAGCACCACATGTGTAGTGCTGCATCTATAGCACCACATGTGTAGTGCTGTACCCATAGCACCACATGTGTAATGCTGTATGTACCTATAGCACCACATGTGAAGTGCTGCACCTATAGCGCCACATGTGTAGCGCTGCACCTGTAGCACCACATGTGTAGTGCTGCACCTATAGCACCACATATGTAGTACTGCAATATATAGCACCACATGTGTAGTGCTGCACATATAGCACTACATGTGTAGTGCTGCACATATAGCACTACATGTGTAGTGCTGCACCAAGAGCACCACATGTAAAATACTGACAAATAGCCTCATGCATGTATTGCTGCACATATAGTACAATCATGTGGTGTTGTATGTATATAGCATCACACATATAGTGCTGGACAGCATTACACATATAGCAACACCAGATATGGTGCTGTATGTATAGACCTGTCTGCAACATTTATTGCAAAATATTTAGTGCTACACAATTGTGCCACTCATACAGCACTACACATACAGTACCACACATTAAGTGCAAGACATATTGTGCTGTATGAGTAGTGTCAAACATATAGTGCCACACTTTTAGTGCCCCTCATGTATAGCCATATATATAGTATGGCATGTGTAGTACTACACCCATAGTGCCATATGTACAGCACTGCATTTTTAGTGCTGCATGTATGGTGCCTTATGCATGATGATGTTCCCATAGTGGTACATGTACAGCACCAATTTTTTGTAATGCTACATGTATAGCACCATATGCATAATACCACATGTATAGTGCCACCCATGTAGTGCCACATGTATAGCACTGTATTTGTAGTGCTATATATATTTTGCCACATATACAGTGCCATAGGTCTTGCCCATCTTACTGAACAAGACAGGTGAATGCTTGGCAGCATGTCAGTGGTCTCATGTAGGTGTCCACTGCATGATGACCACAGTCCAGCAGGTGGAGGTTGTCATATCTGTCTAGGGTACCATGTGAAGATGTTTGGTGCATGATGACCACAGTCTGGCAGCTGGAGGGAAATAGAGTGTCGCATCTACCTAGGGCACCATGAGAAGGTGTACTCTGCATAATGACCACAGTCTGGCAGCTGGAGGGAAGTAGGGTGTCATTTCTACATAGGGCATCATGTGAAGATATACTCTACATGATACCACAGTCCAGCAGCTGGAGGGAAGTAGGGTGTCGTATCTATTTAGGCTTCCATGCGAAGGTGTACACTGCGTGACTGTCACAATCTGGCAGCTGGAGGGACCAAGGATGTTGTATCAACCAAGGATGCCATGTAAAGGTGTACGCTGCATGATGACCACAGTCCATCATACTCATGACCTTCTATTTCTGGTTCATAAATTTCTCTCCACTCTAGGTCTCATAAACTTGTCATCTCTGACCTCATGAATTTCATATCCTCACTCACCTCTATGAATCTCCTCTATGATCCTCACAACATCTCCTGAGGGTCCTGTGGTCTCTGCCATGCTGAAGTGGCAAGATAACCATTGTCTCACCATCAACTAATATCATCTTAAGGTAATCATTCTCTGGTACAGCCCAGCCCTGCTTCCATCAGTATATTTCTTCACTTGCCTATATGAGGCTGGTGAGATGTTTAGTAATGAGCATCATCTACACCTGCAAGTAGTAGACACACAACAATGGTGGGTGAAGTATAGCAAGACAAACTTCCATTGTCTCTCCTGCCATTTGCAAATATATTTTCTTACCTGTTTTGTATATAGCATGTTTTGTATTACCAATTCAACCGTATAGTTATAAGATATCCTTAAGTGTTATTTATTTTTGTTGAAACAAATAAGGAGAATGCTCAGAAAGTATTGTATGGTCATGTTTGTGCTGTAAATCTTTGGCTACTCATATTCTAAATGTCTTTTGGGTTCTGTCATTTGTTGCAAATAATGATAAATTGATAGTGCATATTTTCATGAACAAATTTTATATGCATTGTTTTTACATAAACTCTTTCATAAACCAAAGCATGTTTGAGTGTTTGCCTTTAGATCCTGTTATTGTTTGCTGTGTAACAAAATGATGACCCCACACCACCTATTACTGTGTTTTGAATGTACTCTTGGCTCATGGGTGGGTTTTCATACTGAAAGATTTTAATAAAACTCAGTGACTACTTTACTTTACAATTTTTGAAGAACATATGTCTGTGTTTGAGCTAACACTGTAGGCTGGATGAAACTGCATTCATGACAGAGTTTATTGAGTATGCTAGTGTATGCTGTACCACCATCAGTTGTGCTTCTATTATGGATTGTTTTATAGTCATGCACTAAGTCTCGGATGCAGCACACACAAGGCCCACACACTCACCCTGCAGGGCAGTTCACAAAACTTAAGATTATGTTCATTTTTGTTGTACGGTTTTTGTATATGCATAAACAGTTGTATGAAAAGCCACCATTTTACTACATAACAAATGAATTTTAAAAGGTATTGTCTTTACCTGTATTTTGCTTTTCTTGAAAAAGCATTGAGAATGTCCGGCATTGCTAACTGTCTTGTCAGGGAATTACACTGCAGTTTCAGGACCTCATGAAGTAATATGATCTATATTTTCAAAATAATGAACGTAGGTAGATAACTTTATTTATCCAATGCTGTGATATACTGTAATGTAAGAGTGTTGGGTATGTGTTTTGGAGAAAGCACATCTACCATCCCATACCATCTTATCAGGCCAGGAAAACAAGGTGCTACAAAATGTTGATACTGGCCTAGACTACAGGTGTCTTGGATGCAGTCCCCTGAACTGTCACACTATCCTTCCTACCTGTCATACTAGTGTCTTTTTGACCTATCACACTATCGTTTAACCCTTTTAAACTGACCCTCTGACTTGTCACTCTGCCCTTCTGACCTGTTTCGGTCTCAGATTTGTCACACTATCCCTAAACTCTGTCAGTCTTTCCCTCTGCTCTGTCACACTGTCCCATGTACTTGCCTCTATCACTGACCTTTCACACTCACCCTCTGACCTGTCACATTGTTTCTCTGACCTGTTATGCTGTCACTAACCTATCACAGTGTCCTGCTGACCTGTCACACTGCCCTCTATCCTGTTGTACTGTCCTGATGACCTGTCACACAATCTTTAAAGCCTTCCACACTCTCCATCTGTCTATCATCATGCCCTCTGACCAGTCACACTGACCCCCTAATAGTTAGACTATCCCTCTCCCCTGTTATGCTGTTCCTCTCACTAGTTACACTGTCCTTCTGGCCTTTCACTGTGTTTCTGACCTGTTACATTAGCTCTTAACTCTGTCACACCATTTCTCTTTCTACTGATAGGCCCAGTGATATACAGTTTCATGGAGAGGATTCAAGAGATACAAAACTAAAGAAAAAAAGGTGAAGCCATAAAAAAGCAAAGTCTGAGAGGTCTTCTCTGGATGTACTGGAGGTTGTTCAGTCATAGGAAAGGATTAGAACATGTACATAATCTTTTAATGACAATATTGGGTACAGAATTGCAAGAACAATAATAGCAGCCATTCAGATGATGGAAAGAGCCAAGCAAACACAGAATCTGTTCAGTATAGGGGGCACAAAAGTGCAGAAGAATCAATATCATTAACTGTTCCATTAGAGAAAAGTGAATAACACACACACACACACACACACACACACACACAAACAGACAGATGATAGTAGAGGGCAGGGAAGTTTAGAGTGAGCAACTTCAGCAGCAGATCAATAGTCACAGAGCATGAAGAGTCATAGAGAGGAACATAGACCTGGGGTACACATGCAAAGGTACTAAGGAAATTAATTAAAGCAGTTGAAAGAATAATGTTTGCTTGTAGAGATGAAGCAATCTAGGAAGTTTTGGGGCTAGTTGATGGAAGGCTTAGAAGAGTACAGAGAGTACAGGACCAGTACTTGCTGGTTACAGAAAAAAAATTAGAGAAAAAGTTAGAGACATTGAGAGATCTAGCTTAAAAATGGGTGGTACCAAAATTAGAAAGATTAGTAAAGCAAGAAGTTTATAGACATAAATTACTGATTCTTTTTCACCTGGAACAAGATCATACACCAGATAAGGAAGGAAGGGGAAAGAAGGAGGAAATGCATATCAGTTGATTGCTGGAGACTATGGGGTTACCATAAGTGAATTCTGTGTTATAGGAAACGAGAAGAATTGGTGGTTGCATCCAAAGTGTAAGGGGGCAACCAGTTATGGTTACACTTGGAGTCATTAAGCCAGGAAGTACTCAGGAAAGCTAAGAAGCTTTAAGGCAAGTTAAAATACTGTGGGATATTCATCAAATGTGATAAATCATAGGAACAGAGGGAGAAAAGCAAAAGGTACAGTCAGACGACGACAAAAACTGGAGATGCCACCCATGGCAACAGGATGGAGCAGCCCTAATAGGACTACAGAGAGGGCAGGATTGGAAGCAAATGGTGATGTAAGACTTAAAGTAATGTATTCAAAAGTTAATGGATTAATATTCAGTGATAAAGAGCTGGAATTCAAGGATCATGGAAGGGAAAATGCAACTGAAAATATAGGAGTCATGGAAACTAAGCTTACTAAAAGAGAGAAGATCTCACCTGTTCTGCTCAGAAAAGTATAGGTTAGCAAGAAAGCAAAGATATGGTAAAGGAGGGTGAATATTAGTCCCCTTAATAAAAGAGAATCTGAAGTTTCAAGAAATAGTGGAAGGTGGCCCATGCAGGCAGTACATAATTGGAAGAGTAACTGTAAGGAGGAACTGCATGGTGGTGTTGGTATTATATAATCCTCCATAGAATTTCAGTGATCCGGAACAAGTATACAATGATAACAGTGAAGGAACAGTCAGGATGGCTCATGAAATGGTGAAACACTCACTTCTAAGTGATGGTAAATCACTGATAATGGGGGATTTCAATTATAAAGTCACAGACTGGAATAATCTGGATTCTCAAGGTGATAGGGAGTCATGGAGATTCAAGTTTTTTTAGAGTGTATACAGGGGAGTTCTGTTTAATCTGTCTATATCTCTGACACCCATTCTCTTTGGAAACTCCCTCAAGGAGGCAGCCTTAGCAAAAGAGTCCATAATTGTTGAACTCCCGAGCTGTTTCTTAGCCTTTAGCGCCTCACCCTTAACAGGCCACTGGCAGAGGGCAACTCTTGTGCGGTATTTTCAGAAGCTCCTACCTAATGTTCTTATCAACTACTTCTACCTAATTTGTCTACCTATACCAATATGTCATGGAGCAAACTAGACTGAGAGGGACTTCTACACCATCATTGCTAGATTTTATCTTCACGTATATTAACTTGTATATTACAAGCATTTTAAATGACACAACAATTGGAAGAAGTGATCATGTTATACTCATATTTGACTATGTAGTAAAGGACATTAAGACAGCAGATGAGAAACAGGACATAGAAAGGAGATATAATCACAGAAACTACACTGACCTCAATAATTTCTATGGTAACTTAGATTGGGAAATGGAATTCACTGGTCAGAAAGTAGGACTTTTTTGGGGAGGTTCTGTGACAAGTACAATGAAGGAGTAGAGGCTTGAGTTCCTGGCCACTGAGCTCCATCTCCCAATCTCTTTTAGCATAGAAATTATTGAGGTTTGTGTAGTTTTGCAAATATTCTCCTCTTTATTTCTTGTTTTACCTCTCTTTTTTAAATGTCCTTGTTTACAACATATTCAAACTTGAGAATTACATCATCACTTCTTCCAACTGGTGTATCATATATAATGTTCTCAATATCCATATTAGTATGTCTGAAGTTAAGATCTAAGTAATAAAGGTGTATTAGTCCCTCCCATCCTAGTATGCTCCCTGACATGTTGGTATATTAGTCCCTCCCATCCTAGTATGCTCCCTGACATGTTGGTATAGGAAATTTTTCTGTATACATTCTAAATTCTTGAGTCTCCATGACTTTCTATCAAGTAATTTCTATTACGGTACAATATTTGTGTTTGAGGGAGAGGACATGATTATCATTTCATATAGAAAAGGATATTCAGAGAGAGATGATACTTGCACAATTAATGAGATGAAAAGCTTTTGATTCCATACCAGAGGCAGGAAGAGGCACCCCAGATATGTGAGCAGTACTTCATACAGGGGCAAATAAAACTCATGTAAATATGAAATACCTAACAAAAAAAAAAAATAATTATGGCACTTCTGCCACACTCCAAGGTTTTGGAAATTAGATTTTACAATGATAATCATATTGGGTGTCTTGGATAGAGCAGAGTATATGGTAATGCTCAACATGTGCATGTTACTGTAAGGTTGCATTGTGGTGTTTTGAAACAACATAGGGGAAGCAAGTGATACTTAGAATGGTAGGAATGGAGTTTTGAATTTAATGTGGTTACTGCTTCAACATTCTGAGGTGTTGTACAGGACCAAATATAGAGGAGAGGTGCTGCAAGAAAAAGAATGAGTATTAGAGCGAGGAAGGTAAGAGCAGTAGGTTTATGAGTGTAGAATGGAATCATGAGCCTGAAAGTGAATAATGTTAGAAGTTGAGTAGAGCAGATCATTTATGGAGACTAGAAAGACAATAGGCAGTGTAAATGAACCCTGAGGAACACTTCTGTTTATAGCATAAGAGGGAGAAATAGTTCCATCAGTGAATATTGCAATGGATTCACTAAAGAGGAAGCTATGCAATAGGAAACAGGGAGAACAAAAAACTAACAAACAAGGAATTCTAGAAAACAAAGACATGTCACACCCCATTAATTGCTTTGAAGATGTTGAGGGCTTCAGCAAAAGATTCACCAAAATCCATGAGAGAGGATGACCACGAAGGTTAGCCACTTTGGAGAGTTCACAGGTAGATTAGCACCACAACAACCATATTGATGATAAGAAAGAAGGATACGTAATTCTAAGTGCATGAAAGAGTGAAAGTCAAGGAGTATTCAGAGGCTTTGGAGACAGTAGAAGTGAAAGCAATGGGGTGATAGTTGGAAGGTTTGGAACCATCTCCAAATTGCAGAAAGAGTTTGGGTTCTCATGCGAAAATGAAATGGACAAGCAAAGATCAGAACTAAACAAGCAAAGATCAGAACTAACACAAAAGCACACTTCCTTAGAACTTGAGATGGTATGCCATCTAGGCCATATACCTTGCCCATTGAAGTTGGGGGGATACTAAGTAGGCTCTGCACAAGGAAATTATATGGGAGGACATGGGGTCAGCAGAGGAGATGAGGGAGGGCTAGCTGCAGACTCATCTAAAGTAGAATTTAATGAAAAACAGGAACCAAAATGAGCAGTATCACATTTAACCATTTGGAGAGTTATCTATAGATTGATTGGGTTAGAAGAGAGGGAAAAAAGGTTGAATGCAAGAGTTAATGGACAAACTTTTGCTTGAGGACTAGAAACATTGATCTACAGAAGTCAAATCATCACCTTTCTTTCATGAGAGTGTGCTTACCTTTATACATTATAACTGCTTTGGAGTTATTGCAAGCAGAAATGAAAGTGGTATGGTCTTCAGGGGAGTGGAAGAGTTTCATGGCCTGATACACTCTGTCCTTGATGCAACAGGCATCAGAGCTGCAGCAGTCAAACCATGACTGGGTGAAGAAAGATCTGTTTGAAGAAAGACTGTAAGACTGCATCCCAGCCAAAATAACCTCTGCTATATATGGACAGCATAGCCTGAGGCATCTTGGCTAGCAAAGCAGTACCCATCACAAGGTGAAACTTAATCAGACTGAGCGGGGATGAGTGCTGAGGCCTCCTATAGCTCTTGGGGTGGTATTTCAAGGAGATGATAGGAAATGAGTGTGCCCAGTTGGTTAAGGAGAGATTGTGGTTGGAAGACCTGAACGGGGCAGAGATGTATGTTTAGTGGGAAGGTTCAAAGGTTGAGTATGTTGGAACAGAGGTTATGTTTTGGAGTTTTCATATGGTTTGTTACGTAAGGTAGGACTCTTATGTAACAAACCATATGAAGACTGACTGTGAGATTTGAATTTGTCCTCTATAAGATTTCAACAATATCAATATTGAATATTTCTTTACAGTCGCACCAGTACTACCAACTAGAAGGAATAGACTAAAACTAAGAAGTCGTTGAGTTAATCTGGATTACACAATATATTTCTTTACCAACAGGATTATTGATGCAAGGAATAAGATTTTTGAATATGTTGTTCAGAGCAATACTGTTAATATCTTCAAAATTAGGCTGATCATCACCTGTCACTCTCTGGTATTGAGTAAGTCTTTTGATCAGTCATCACAATAGTGGTATAGTATGCTACCTTCTCAGCCAGTGATCTCACCCTGGTCATGTCTTGGTAACTACCAACTTTAATTAACCTGTGTCACCTGCTTTAAGGGAACAAGAAAGAAATATTGTATCATCCTTCCACATTAGGAGTTATATGGACATGGTAAGTTGTTTGGCTGGAGCTCAAAGTTTATCCTTATTATTGTCTTTATAGAAAAAAGGTGAAGGGATAGATATCTTTGATGATGGTGTGTATGATATATTCATGTTCATTCTACCTTTTGACTCTCCTGTAAAAATTTCCTTCAGGCATATTAGTCCTGCATGGTATTTTTTGTACCTGTTTTCCTTCTTGTACGTTGCTGAAGGTGAAGAGAGAGTCTTTGCTTTGCTCTACTTTTCTTCTACTGCTTTTAAGGAGACTGCATCTTAAAGCCAGACCACCCTACTGAGACTGTGTCTGAGTGATGTGTATATTAATGTACCTCTATATAATTCCCTTACCCTGTCTTACCTATCCTCTATTCTGTCTCACTCTCTTGCCATCCTTCCCCTACACTGTCTTACTGTCCTTATATTATCTCCCTACCCTATCTTACTATCATGCCACCCTTCCCCTACACTGCCTTACTTTCCCGGTATTATATCCCTACCCCATCTTAATCTTGTGCTATACTCTCCCTACCCTGTCTTAGTACCCAGCTATACTCCCCCTACCCTATTGTACTATCCCGCTATACTCTCCCCACCTTTTATACTATCCTACTACCTCTCCCTACCCTCTCTCCTACAGTATCTTACTGGCCATCTTTATTCCAGGTGAGGCAGAGTACTTGATGATGCAAGGTGGCATTACAGCTGGCACAGTGCTGGCTGTCCTCCTGCCCATCCTCATCGCCTTGTTCTGCTATGCCTCTTATGTCCGCAACAATAACATGTCTGACTACCCAGAGAGTGACTTTGTACGCACAGGGAGTCGCAAGGTCAACGAATTCTTCAGTAGGGCCAGGTGAGATGCCCCCAGTGGGTCCACTTCTTCAGTAGGGTCAGGTGTGATATCCCCATTGGATCTACTGAGTAGAGCCAGGTGTGATGCCTCCAATGGGTCCACTTCTTGAGTAGGGCCATGTATGATGGCTCCAGTGGGTCCCCTTCTTCAGTAGGGCCAGATGTGATGTCTCCGGTATGGCCCACTTCTTCAGAAGGGTCAGGCGTGATGCCCCCAGTGGGTTCACTTCTTTAGTAAGACTAGGTATGATGTCCCCAGTGGGATCACTGCTTCAGTAGGGCTGGGTGTGATGCCCCCAGTGGGTCCACTTCTTCAGTAGGGCCAGTTGAGATGTCCCCAGGGGGTCTACTGCTTCAGTAAGGCCAGGTGTGATGCCCCCAGTGGGTCCACTTCTTCAGTAGTGCTTGGTGTTGTGTCCCCAGTGGGCCCACTTCTTCTGTAGAGCCAGGAGTGATGCCCCCTTTGGGTCCACTTCTTCAGCAGGGCTAGGTGTGCTGTTCCCAGTGGGTCCACTTCTTCAGTAGGGCCAAGTATAATGCCTCCAGTGGGTCCACTTCTTCAGTAGGGCTGGGCATGATGCCCCCAGTGGGTCCACTTCTTCAGTAGAACCAGGTGTGACACCTTCAGTGGGTCCACTTCTTCAGTAGGGCCAGGTGTGATGCCCTCAATGGGTCCACTTCTTCAGTAGGGCCAATTGTGATGCCCCCAGTTGGTCCACTTCTTCAATAAGGCCAGGTGAGATGCCCCCAGTGGGCCTACGTCTTCAGTAGGGCCAATTGTGATGCCCCCAGTTGGTCCACTTCTTCAGTAGGGCCATGTGAGATGCCCCCAGTGGGTCCACTTCTTCAGTAGGACCAGATGTGATGCCCCAGTGGGTCCACTTATTCAGTAGGGCCAGGTGTGATGTTCCCAGTGGGTCCACTTCTTCAGTAGGGCACAGTAGGGCAAGGTGTGATGCCCCCAGGTGGTCCTTTTCTTTAGTAGGGCTAGTTGAGATGCCCCCCCCCCCATTGGGTTCACTTCTTCAATAGAGCCAGGTATAATGTCCCCAGTGGGTCCACTTCTACAGTAAGGCCATGTGAGATGCCCCCAGTGGGTCCACTTCTTCAGTAGGGCCAGGTATGATGCCCCCAGGGGATCCACTTCCTCAGTAGGGCCAGGTGTACTGTCCCCAGTGGGACCACTTCTTCAATACAGCCAGATAAAATGCCCCCAGTGGGTCTAATTCTTCAGTAGGGCAAGTTCTGATACACAAAGTGGGTCTACTTCTTCAGTAGGGCGAATTGTGATGCCCTCAGTTGGTCCACTTCTTCAATAGGGCCAGATGAGATGCCCCCAGTGGGTCCACTTCTTCAGTAGGGCCAGATGAGATGTCCCCAGTGGGTCCACTTCTTCAATAGGGCCAGGTGAGATGCCCCCAGTGGGTCCACGTCTTCAGTAGGGCCAGGTGTGATGCCCCCACTGGATCTACTTCTTCAGTAGGATCATGTGAATTACCTCCAGTGGGTCCACTTCTTCAGAAGGGCCAGGTGTGATGCCCCCAGTGGATCCATTTCTTCAGTAGGGCCAGGTGTGATGTCCCCAGTGGGTCCACTTCTTCAGTAGGGCCATGTGAGATGCCCCCAGTGGGGCCACATCTTCAGTAGTGCCATGTGAGATGCCCCCAGTGGGTCCATTTCTTCAGTAGGGCCAGGTGTGATGTCCCCAGTGGGTCTACTTCTTCAGCAGGGTCAGGTGTGATGTCCCCAGTGGATCCACTTCTTCAGTAGGGCCAGCTGTGATACACAAAGTGGGTCCACATCTTCAGTAGGGCCAGGTGTGATGTCTCCAGTGGATCCACTTCTTCAGTAAGACCAGGTGTGATGCCCCCAGTGGGTCCACTTCTTCAGTAGGGCCAGGTGTGATATCCCCATTGGCTCCACTTCTTCAGTAGGGCTATGTGAGATGCCTCCAGTGGATTCACTTCTTCAGTAGGGCCTGGTGTGATGTCCCCAATGGATCCACTTCTTCAGTAGGGCAAGGTGTGATGTCCCCAGTGGGTCTTCTTCTTCAGCAATGCCATGTGAGATGCCCCCAGTGGGTCCACTTCTTCAGTAGGACCATATGAGATGCCCCCAGTGGATCCACTTCTTCAGTAGTGCCAGGTGTGATGCCCCCATTTGATCCACTTCTTCAGTAGGGCTATGTGAGATGCCTCCTGTGGATCCACTCCTTCAGTGGGGCCTGGTGTGATGTTCCCAGTGGATCCACTTCTTCAGTAGGGCCAGGTGTGATGTCCCCAGTGGGTCTACTTCTTCAGTAATGCCATGTGAGATGCCCTCACTGGGTCCACTTCTTCAGTAGGGCCAGGTGTGATGCCCCCAATGGGTCCAATTCTTCGGTAGGGCCATGTGAGATGCCCCCAGTGGGTCCACTTCTTCAGTAGTGCCAGGTGTGATGCCCCCATTGGATCCACTTCTTTAGTAGGGCCAGGTGTGATGTCCCCAACGGAACCACTTCTTCAGTAGGGCCATGTGAGATGCCCCCAGTGGGTCCACTTGTTCAGTAGGACCAGGTGTGATGCTCCCAGTGGATCCACTTCTTCAGTAGGGCCATGTAAGATGCCCCCAGTGGGTCCACTTCTTCAGTAGAGCCAAGTGTGATGCACCCATTGGAACCACTTCTTCAGTAGGGCCATGTGAGATGCCCCCAGTGGGTCCACTTCTTCAGTAGGACCAGGTGTGATACCCCCAGTGGATCCACTTTTTCAGAAGGGCCAGGTGTGATGTCCCCATTGGGTCCACTTCTTCAATAGGGCAAGGTGTGATGCCCCTAGTTGGTCCTCTTCTTCAGTTGGGCTTGTGGAGATGCCCTCAGTGGGTCCACTTCTTCAGTAGGGCCAGTTGTAATACACAAAGTGGGTCAATTTCTTCAGCAGAGCCATGTGAGATGCCCCCAGTGGGTCCACTTCTTCAGTAGGGCCAGATGTGATGCCTCCAGTTGGTCCTCTTCTTCAGTACGGCCAAATGTGATGCCTCCAGTTGGTCCTCTTCTTCAGTAGGGCCAGGTGTAATGCCTTCAGTTGGTCCTCTTCTTCAGTAGGGCCAGATGTGATGCCTCCACTTGGTTCTTTCCTTCAATAGGGCTATTTGAGATGCCCCCAGTGGGTCCACTTCTTCAGTAGGGCTAGGTGTGATGTCCCCAGTGGGTCTGCTTCTTCAGTAGGGCCAGGTAGGATGCCCCCAGTGGGTCCATTTCTTCAGCAGGGACTGGTGTGATGTCCCCAGTTTGGTCCACCTCTTCAGAAGGGTCAGGTGTGGTGGCCCCAGTGGGTTCACTTCTTCAGTAGGGCCAGGTGTGATGTCCCCAGTGAGTCTGATTCTTTTTAGGGCCAGGTTTGATGTCCCCAGTTGGTCCACTTCTTCAGTAGGGACAGGTGGGATGCCCCCAAGTTGGTCCGTTTCTTCAGTAAGGCCAGGTGTTATGTCCTCAGCAAGTCTACTCCTTCAGTAGGGCCAGTTGCCATGCCCCCAGTGAGTCTACCTTTTCAGTAGAGTCAAATGTAGTCACTTGTAATTATCTATTTGCACTGTAATGAGGATGAATTTTACACTTGTAGCAATCTATTTAACATTTTCTGTTGCCATACAGCTTCTTGAGTTTATTTATGCCAATTGCAGTCACAATTGTTTCAGTCATTCTACTCCATTCAACCACCACTCTTGTACTGTAAAAGTACTTCTTTACTTCTCTTTTAAGAAGTTTCTTGCTTAATTTCACAGCATGTTCTGTGGTTTCTCTATCCTGTCATCTCTTGAAGAACTGTTCACTGTCCACAATATTGATTTGTTTTAAAAGCTTAAAGGTTGTGATTAGGTCACCCTTCACTCTTCTGTTTTCCAAGATGGGCAAATTTAAAGCCTCTATCTTTCCCTATAACTCAGCTTTGTTCATTGTGGTATTATCTTTATTGCTGCCAGTAGAACTTTCTCTATTTTCTATTTTTTGGTTCTTTTGGTGCAGTGACCAAACTTGAGAAGAATATTCTAGTTTTGGCCATATGTGAAATATGAAGAGCTTGCTAAGTATTTCCTTATATATATTCTTGGATGCTATTCTAATATTTGCAAACAGTTTGTCTCCTTAACTCTTCACCTAATGTTTTAATCTGGTAACGGGTTAGGGATGATATAAACTCCCAAGTCTTTCCCACACATGGAATCCTGTAGCTTATTTCCTATAAGATACCAATACTGAGGCTTTTCAATTTGTCTCGTCCTCATTACGTGACATTTCCTTGGATTGAATTTCATTGACCATGTATTAGACCAACCTTGGAGTATGTTTAGGTCCCTTTGTAATTCAATGCAACCCTCCATGCCCCTAGTGGGTCCAGTTCTTCAGTAATGCCATTGCCAATCATCTCTTAAGAAAAATGATATTGATAGAGATGTACTTAAGTAATCTTTCAGCAACAAGTTTATCAGGAACCTTAAATGTCCTATTTTCTTGTAGTTGATATTAGTAATGACAGTGTTTGTGTAGCCAAGAAAAAGTAAAAATAAGCCATGGGAGGGCTTTTGGGGAAGCTACATCTTGTTAGGCTCTTAATGATCTTATTTTATGGATGAATGTCTTTAAATCTTGAGCATGATGGTACAGTCTGTAAATATGAAGGTACAACCCTTCAACAGGATGTGTGACTTCAGAACACAATTCACTCCCTGGATATGATTTCTTTGCCTCTGACCTGACCCTTTTGGGTCAAGTCAGAGACCATACCATCATACTCAAGAACTGTAGCATCACGTTCAGGTGATTAATCATTGTCATATGGGGAGTCATAAGTCTTGCCTTGGTTAATCAGCTTAATACTAAGTTTCTAGTTATCATTTTGTCCTTGTAATTGTCATGCGTGTCATCCCTTGTAGTACTGCCGGTTGTTTCCTGCCCGTGTTCTCTGACCTCCCTGTCCATGTCCTCCCATCATTCTGAACATGACCTCCCTCCTCCCTGCCTATGATCTCCCTCCTCCCCCTTTAAACCCTCCCCCCAAAAAATGAAATGTAGTTGTCATACAGGTAGGAACAAACAGTGATGTTCAAGGTGGCTTTGAGGAGAGGCTAAGAGAGTCCTGAACACTCATTAGAATGCCTAAAGTTATTTGTAGAAAGGTTCCCACATACGATGTAGAATCTGTAATATTAAGTAAAACATTATGTATTTGTAGCAGAGTTGAGAGTTTTTGTAGAACTAAGGAGGAAGACAAAAGATTTGTGGGATAGATTCAGATAAGATGGGCACTTGTTTTCTATAGATGCATTCATGCAGGCTTGGTATGGCTTCCTTATGCAGGTCTTTAAACAAAAAAGTTAAGCATCTACCAATTCCAAGGAAGAGTCATGCTTTACTGATCCAAAAAGACAGCTGTCTTATAAGTCAGATAAAGTCACTCATATCACTGGTGTAGCTGATTTGACCCATATTATCATTATAAATGAGTTTTGACCCAAAATGTTGGCAAAACAAGTACCCTGCCTTTCACAAATTAACATTAAAGCCCTTTACACCAGTGCCAAAATCCCATACTTAAAATTGAATGAATTAACACCACACTCTGTTAGGAAACCCCAGTATCAGAGATTTAACTGAAACTTAGATTAATACTGCAAATATTCGCTTATTAGCAGAAGTAACTATACCAAGATAAAAGGTTTTCAGTATAGATGAATTACAAAAGGCACGTTGCAATGATATGCCATGTGAACAAAAATCTAAAAGTAAGCAGTTAATCATGGTGATGCTTATGGCTCTCTTTACATCCAGTTTTGCTTTCATATTTCTTATCACTGCATCCATATATATATTAAAATGCCACGCTGACATCACACAGCCCTGCCTCATACCTACATGTATCCCAAAACTTTCACTCAGCTCTCCATCCACTCTTACACATGCATTTGCTTCTCTATAGAAGGCTTTCACACCATCTGACAGTTTTTCCCCTATATCATATATCCTTAACACATCCCATAAAGCATTCCACTCAACTCTGTCATATGCTTTCTCCAGATCCATAAAAGTTGCATACAACTTCTTACCTTTCGCTGAATTCTTTTCCACAGTCATCTTTATTTAAAAAATCTGATCCACACATCCCCTACCTTTCCTAAAACCTCCTTTCTCTTCACTTATTCTGCATTCAGTCATTTTCATTACTCTGTCAAGAAATATCCTTGCATACACTTTTCCTGGAATACTTAACAGACTTGTTCCTCAATAATTGCTACATACATCCTTAGCACCTTTTCCTTTGAATAAAGAAATGATAATAGGCTTCACCCAATCCTCAGGTACAACTTTCTGTTTCCATGCTAAATTACATATATAAGATGCATCCACTCTAACACACTTTCTCCTCCATACTTCAGTATCTAAGCCGTAATCCCATCCACTTCAGATGCCTTTTCTACCTTCAGTTTTGTTATTGCCCTTCTTACCTCCCTTTTTGCTATAAGCCCTTGCGCTTGTATCCTCTTCCTTCCATCCTCCATACCCATGCATGTAACAACTGCTGCCTCCCCTTCTCCATCATTCATCAGATCTCCAAAATACTCTTTCCATCTTCCTTTCACTTCCTCCTTTTGCTTCATCATCTCTGCTTCCTTACTTCTTACATCAACATTTCCAGTCTTACATCCACCTCTTTCCTGTTTCACCTCCTTCCAGTATAGTTTCTAATTATCCCAAAACTTTTCACTTAATTTCCTTCCAAAAAATTTCTCTACTCTTTCTTTGCTTTCCTCTATCAGCTTTTTAATATTCCGCTTACATATTTTGTATTCTTCCCTCCTTCTTTGCTGAACTTCCATTGGTACATTCCTATTGAGCAATGTACCATATGCCTTTTTCTTCACTTCCACAGCATTTTCGATCTTTTCTGTACACCATGCATTGCCTTTTTTTTTTCTGTATCTCACTACCTTGCTTCCAATTACTGATTCTACAACCTTTAATAGTATTTCTCTAAACATCTTAAACACCTTATTCACACAACTGCATTCACACATTCACTACACTTCCATCTAAGCTTTCAGTTACCTTCCTTTCATACTCCTCCCTGCATTTTTTCTGATTCATCTTCTCTCTTGGCAACACTTTTACCTCTCCATTCTTCCTTACACCATACTTCCACTTCTCCCTGATCTTCATCCCCACAAGAACAGCAAAATGGTCAGAGTCTCCAAAGAATCCTCTCATGACTCTGGCATTTAGCACGGCCTTTCTCAATCTTTCATCCACTGCCACGAAGTCAATCAAAGCCTTTGCTCTTTTCTTCCATGATTCCTCATCCATGTATATCTGTGGTATATCTGTGGATCCTTTTGTGCTGAAAAAAAAAAAGGTGTTTGCAGGGAATAAACCCCTTTCAGCACAAATATCCATAAGATAACTTCCATCTTCATTTACTCCAGGCACTCCCCATTTACCAACTATCTCATCAATTTCATCACATCCCACTTTTGCACTCATATCATCCAATATGACCATGTTTCTCTCATTCTCAATAAAGCAAACAAAAAATTAGGTATTGTTGTCAGAAATATTTAATATGAAATGAAGGATGCTATACTCACTCTTTACAATCCCCCAGTCAAATCTCGCTAAGAATCTGTTCAGTTCTGGTCATCACATTTGATCAGAGATTAATAAAAACTAGAACAGATACAAATGAGATTAAAAAAACTAGTTCCATTGCTCAGAAATTAGCCTTGAAAGGAATAACTCAGAAATCTATATGTAATTCTTTAAAAATGTGCAGACTTTGAGGCTAATTACTGTATAATTTTGATATTATATCCCAAGACTGTTTTTTCACATTAGTTAAAGATTTAGAGACCAAAAATGGATGGAAGTGAAATACTAACATCAGCAAAAGTTTTATATCATCTATAGAGTTGTAGAACATAGGAAAATACCACCATCAGATACTGTCAGTTCATGAAATATCAAAACTTTAAAATCAACCCTTGACAAATATTTGAATGATATCAATTATCTGTAAATAGGACTGTTGAAAAAGGAAAAACACATACTTAAAATTTTTATTAACCTGCAGTTTTAACTATGGTAAACCTTCTCTAGTAATGTTCTTGAATAATCCACAAATCAGAGGGTGAACATTCTCAAGAAATTTTCTTGAAAAATCCACCAATCAAAGGGTGAACCTTCTCTAAGAATATTCCTGAATAATCCATCAATCAGAGGGTGAATCTTCGGTAAGAATATTCTTGAGTAATCCACCAATCAGAGGGTAAACCTCTAGGAATATTCCTGAATAATCAACCAATCAGAGGGTGAACCTTCTCTGGGAATATTCCAAAATAATCCACCAATCAGAAGGTGAACCTTCTTAAGGAATGCTCCTGAATAAGCCACCAATCAGAGGGGGAACCTTCTCTAGGAATATTCCTAAATCCACCAATCAGAGGATGAACCTTCTCTAAGAACATTCCTGAATAATCCTTCAATTAGAGGGTGAAACTTCCCCAGGAATATTCTTGAATAATGTTCCAATTAGAGGGTGAAGCTTCACTAGGAATATTCCTGATTAATCCACCAATCATAGGGTGAACCTTCTCTTGGAATATTCCTGATTAATCCACTAATCAGAGGATGAACCTTCTATAGGAATATTCCACCAATCAGAGGGTGAGCCTTCTCTAGGAATATTCATAAATAATCCACTAATCAGAGGGTGAATCTTCTCTAGGAATATTCCACAATGATCCACCAGTCAGAGGATGAGCCTTCTTTAGGAATATTCCTGAGTAATCCAACAAACAGAGGGCCCTTTGAAATTTCTATGGTAGTATAATCTCTGCATACTCTCTTAGTTATTATTCTGCCAACTGTTCAGCAAGGAAGAGAGGGTGGGGAGGTGCTTGTTGCTCTGCTATTATGTTTCTGTCTCTTTTAGATATAAACTTAGGATATTACTATTGTCCCTCTGCAGATAATTTCATCATAAACCATTAGATCTCTTGTCATCTGTGCTTCTCATGATCTCCCTCCCCTCTGCCTGTGATTTCATTTCTCCCTGTCTATAACCTTCCTCCTCCTTGCCCATGACCATGCTTCTCTGTGCTTCCTCAGGAGAGACCATGCCCCAGAGCCACAGCCGGTCAACCATCTGGGAGGTGGCGAACGAACGCCAGACTTCCACCACAATGACGACACACAGGTCTAGGGAGGCTGGGAGACCTAGTAGTGCAACCCAGTAACCCCCTAACCTCAGAGTCAGCATCTGTCATATGGTGGTTTTTGGATTATACTGCAGTTGTCTAAACCCCTCAAACACAGTGCTACATATGATCCTTAAGCACAATGGTATAATGACCCTTGGGTATGATAGCCTGACCATTGACCTAACCTTATGGATTAGGTCAGAGCTCATGCCACCATACCCAGCCTTTCCTGCTTAATGGTTGCCCTATCATGCTCAAGGAGTTAGTGATGTATGAAAACGTTTGTTCCAAGGTGTGCAGCTGTATGAGGAAAGACACAAGCTTCACTTTCTTGTTTCAAGGATGAGCAACTATATGAGGAAAGGCCCTAACAGCCACTGTCACTCTCCTCCCATAGGGTTTGGTTGATAAAGATAGATAAAATAATATGTTTTACATTGCATCATCGTATCATATGGTTGTTTTTTATTGTCTGAAAATGTACTTTTTTAAGAATTGCCTTATTGGTAGAGATTTCAGGTGTATGTAAATAATGTGAATCTTACACATGGTAGGTTTAGTATGCATGGTAATTAGGTCATTCTTAATTTTAATACTGACTGATATTTTAAGACTATAACTGTTATTTTTAAGATTAATACTGTTATTCTTAAAAGGAATACCACAGAAAATATTGTTAGGACATGAAAGATTTTTGTAATGCCTTCATATTATTATGACCACATTGTAAAGAAATGTATTGCAGTGCTGTTTTCACTTTGGATAATAATCTCTTGAGCACTATTGTACATCTTTTGAGTGTGATGGCTTGTTCTTTGACATAACCTGTAAGGGTCAGGTCATCATACCCAATGGTCATGCTTCCAGAGTTAATGGGAAAGCACAAACTATGGTGGTCTGCCTGAGTGAAACCATTTTAGGGAGAGACAGTTACAGGTTTCCTTAGGTCAAGTGTCATATTGGGTGTAACTTGTTTACCTGATTGTGTTGTGTTGTATGTTTGTGTTGTTTTATTGATAGAATAAACGTTATGAAATTAATTTAGTTTAGTATATATAAACACATACACACACAGACCTTGGAGGATATGGCCAGAGAACTAAAAAGAGCACAAGAGGTAGAGGAACGATGTAAAACCGGCAGGGGATTTGACAACAAAACTAGGATACTGGGATACGGTGTCACCATTAGGAAGCATAGGTTAGGCAAGGCAAAGTAAAGCAAGAGCTTACAGCTGATCCTGAGATTGAAGAAAACCACAGAGCCAAGGAACTGGAGCTTACAAAGGATAAAGTAGATTGCCAGATAAAGGGTAAGTCTAGGGCAGAAGAAAATCACAGAGCTAAAGAAAAAGAGGAGGAACCAAATCATAGGGATACTGGAGATACTGAAACAGACTGGCAAAGTGGAGTACTGGATAGGATTACCAAAGAGGCTAAGCATACATTCAGATGTAGAATGCTGGGTGAAAAGAATCACAAAGCTGAAAAGATGAAAGAGGAACCATAGTGTAGGTGTAGAGATTTTGAAGATTCCAAAGTAGATGGGCAGACCAGAGTACTGGAGAGGATTGTTGAAAAAGGCTGTATATAAAGTCAAAAACAGCATGCTGGTTGAAGTTAGTGGTATGGTGGATGGGAGGCTTAAGAAGGCACGGGTAATTCAAGACTGCTGTGAAATGATGACTAAGCAGATATTTTGATAAGGGTTAAGGAAGGGAACATTGCTAGATTATAGGAGATAATGGAAAGATGGGTCACAGAACAAATGAGGGAAGGAGTACATGGGGAGGTTATTTGGCACAAGTCTGTGATTATCTTTGTACTGTAAGAGAAACATGTTCCAAACAAAGAAGAAAGGAAAACTAAGAAATGGAAATGAATCACAACAATTCTTGAGACAATGGAATTTACATTTGCAAGTCAAGCAGTAAAGGATGTCAAGAGACTGGGGTCATACAGGAAAGATAGCAGGTACAGGCCACTAAGGGTAATGTTCAACATGGAAGTGTATAGTCAACTGGTGCTGAAACATCCATACAAACTTGCCAGAAGAGAATAGTCCTAAGGTGTATATCTAAAGAGTGACAAGGCAAGAGGTGGGGGAAGAGAGAGAGAGAGAGAGAGAGAGAGTTTGAAGAGAAAGCTGGTTAGAGAGAAAAAAAAGAAAAAGTAAATCAGGTTAGGGGAAGGAACATCATAGGAGAAACAGAACTAAATAGTGACAAGTGTTGTAGACTGAAGATCTTGTATGCTAATGCAGATGGACAAGTTGCAAAGAAGTCAAAGACCACATGAAGGATAGTAACCTAGATAGCATTGGAATGGTAGAGACTAAGCTCACAAAGGAACTTAAGTCTGACCTTATCTGACTGGAGGTATATATGGTCACAAGAAAAGACAAAGAAGATAAAGGAGAGGGGAGGGTTGGATTGGCTCTTTTAATAAAGGATAACCCAAAATTCCAGGAAATGTTCGTGAAAGGCTCCTTCAAACAGTTCATAGTGGGTTGAATAAAGATAGGAAGAAAGTGTATGGTAGCATTGTTAGGCTACAATCCTCCAAGGAACTGCAGTATCCCACTACAGATGTACATTGATAACAATCAAGGAACATTTAGTATGGTGAGGGAGGCAGTGAGATGCTCCCTTCATGAAGACAGTAAATTACTGATAATGAGGGACTCCAACTACAGGGAATCAGACTGGAAGAACTTGAATACTCTTGGAGACAAAGAGACAAGTAGATATAGGTTCCTTAAGTGTCTACAGAAGATTCCTGTATCAACATTTCATGGAGCATACAAGATCTTAGGGGAAGACAAGCCATTACTGCTTGACCTCATCTTTATACAAAACAGCATGAAAAGAGAATGCATCAAATATGAAGCATTTTAGGAAGCAAGTGATCATATAGTACTTTATTTTGACTATGTGGTAGAAAAGGATGCAAGAACAGGCTCAGAGGAAGCACGAGATCCATAGAGGAAATAGAGTCGGGGCATCCATGTAAAGCTGATCACATTTTTTGAGAGTGTAGATCGGGAAAAGGAATTCTACTATATAGGAATTTCTGTGAAATCTACTATGAGGAGTGAAAACATGGGTGCTGTTGGACATAAAAAGAGGAGGAAGAATGAAATGGAAAGAGGCATGGTTCAACATTAAATGCCAAAAAAGCAATAGAAGCCAGGGATATCCTGTAGAAGAATACAAACGTCATTTTGGTTGGCCAACATTAGAAAGATACAGGAGAGCAAGAAATGAATACTGCAAGGTAAGGAAGAAGGAGCAGACAGGTTTTGAAAAACTATTGTGGACAAGTCAAAAGGCAACCCAAAGCTCTTCCATACGTTCATCAAAAGCAAACTGTTGGTTAAAGAATAACTGGTCTAGCTAAAGGACTCAAAGGGAAGAATTTTTGAGGAAGATGAGAAATGTGAGGAGCTTAATGGTAAATTCAAAAGTTTTTTGGCAGAGGATGATATTACACCAGTATTAGAAAGGTGGGAGAAGGAAGAAGTTTGAAAAGTATAAAGATTAGCAGAAACGAAATACTCGGGCTATTAGAATACCTTCATCCTTACAAGGCAATCAGACCACATGAAATCTTCACATTTTTGCTGAAAGAATGAGGTAAGGCATTTGGAAGGCCTTGTGAATTATTGTGAGTCAGATACTAGTGGAAGTGGTAGTTAAAAAGATGTGGAAGAGGGCAAATGTTGTGTTTGTCTTTCTGAAAGGAGGCCGGGAAATCACACCGAATTACAGGCCTGTTTTATTGATGAGTGTTGTTTGTAAAACACTGGAAAAGGTAATGGGAAAAAAATTAATGATTACCAATAAAGGAAGAGCTTCTTAACAGGGGAACAGCACAGCTTTAGAGAAAGGAGGTCCTGCATCATGAGCCTTTTAGATTTATGACAGGGTGAGCTTCGTTTTTTGCTAAAGAAATAGTTAGATGGACTGTGTGTCATTCTTAAGCCAGAAAGCCATTGATACTATACGCTATCAGAGGTTAATTAGGAAGTGAGAGCCACAGACAGGAATAAGGGGTAAATTCTGCAGGGTTGAGCTTTACACATGCTTGTAAGGAGGACTAGTCTTGTACCTATACATGTTTGTGGATGATGCCAAGGTCATGAGGGAAATAAGGGACAAAAATTATTGTATCAGACAGCTTACAGGGGAACCTGGACAAACTCTAAACTTGTTTAGATAAATGAATGATGAGGTAATGAGGATGGGAAACACCGTAAGAAGGCCTACACATGAATACTACGTAGTAGGAAATAAGCAACAGAAATTGATGCCTGAAAGAGGTCTAGAGGTTGACATTATACCTAGTCTATCACCATAATTTCACTTCAGGAGAATTTTAAAAGGAGACTGTTTGCTGGCAAATGCTAAGATTGCATTCAGGTATATGGACAAGAAAATGTTTGGTAAGCTATTCACAACATAGACTGAAACTGGATTATACTCTCATTTGTGATCACTACACCCAAAGAAGTGCAAAGACATGATGGAAAAGAGCAACCAAGTTGTTGCTGGAATTAACGGCTTAGCTACAACAGAAGATTGAAGACTTTACAGCTGTACAAGTTAAAGGAGAGAAGGGATAGGGGTGGCTTATTAACAGCATGTAAGTTCCTAAATTAGCTGGATGATATTGACAGTCAACACTTCTTCACAAGTTGTAGAACCAGGGTTACCAGAGGCTATGATCAGAAGCTGAGAGAGGATGGTTGAGAGGATGTTAAGAGATACTGTTAAATGTAAGGGTAATGGATGTTTGGGATGGATGAAGCTTCATTACTGTTAATAGAACTACTTTGGGTGATTAGTTTAAGACTATTAGCACTGCCTGATCCAAGGATTTAAATGAAAAGAGAAGTTATCAAGATGTCTGAGAAATGGGACAGAAAAGCTAGAAGAAGGCTGTCAACACACATTAACAAAGTCATATACTGTACTAAAGTTATTGATTTAAATTGGTTTACAGTTTGGTATAGACTCCAATTACGAAATGCATCAAGACCAGCCAATCATAATTAGATCTGCTAGGAGGAGATTAGAGATAGAGATGAAAGAGGGACCTCAAGAAAAATGTGTGAAATTATGGTTAGCTGTTAAAAAGCAAGGCAAGAAGTTAACATAATTTAAGAAGTTAAAGAAACTGAGAAATAAATTCAAGGATCATGTAGAATGTTATGAGATGAATGAGGAACTTACGGATCTGGGAAATATAGTCAACTGTTATAAGCAAAATTTGAGTTTAGTGGATGGAGTTTTAGAGATAAATAGTTAGAGGAAAAAAGATAATTTCATTAAAAAGATAATAAGGTCTGATGAGCCTGTTCTAGTTGTCTTAGGCTTTTCAGTTAGAAGAAAGGATTGAAACACTTAAAGAACCTACTGTCAATGGAGGGCAGGGAGGTGCAGAAAAAGCAATTTTGGCAGCTGTTCAGTAAAAGAAAAGAACTAAAATACATATAGAATCTGTCAACAATAGTGGGCAAGGAAGTGAAAAAAGAGCAATTTTGGCAGCTGACAAACAGACACAGAGCATGAGAACAGATGTAGAGAAACACAATTGATGCAAAAATTGCACATCTAACAAAAAAGAGAAAAAAATATCTTCACCCCAAGGTCTGGTGGACTTCAGTATGACCACTATGGCCCTGGTTGTTTCAGTAAGGTTGGTGCTACTGATTGAAAGATGCATTTCTTAGTAATCATGAAACTGTGTGAGTTTGAAATAAAGAAGTAAAAGAAAATAAATTGTAAAATGTTTTTGAAGAAATGGTACCATGGAAGTGGAAGTGAGTCATAGGGTGGGGAAGGGGGCCAAAGGTTCTGGGAGCAATGAAAAATGTATAGAAAGAGAGAATGATATCTGAGAGAGCAAAAATGGGTATGTTTGGAGGAATATTAGTTCCAACAATATTATATGGTTGCGAGGCATAGGCTATAGATAGGGTTGTATGGAGGAGGGTGGATGTGTTGGAAATGAAATGTTTGAGGACAATATGTACTGTGAGGTGATTTGATTGAGTAAGTAATGTCAGACTGTGGTAATAAATAGAGTGTAGTTGAAAGAGCAGAACAGGGTGTATTGAAATAGTTTGGACATAAGGAATGAATGAGTGAGAAAAGGTTGACAAAGAGGATATATGTGTCAGAGGTGGAGGGGAGGGAACAAGAAGCAAGAAACCAAATGGAAGGTGGAAGGATGGAGGAAAAAGATTTTGAGCAATCAGGGCCTGAACATGGAGGGTGAAAGGTGTGCATGGAATAGAGTGAAACGGAATGATGTGGTGTACTGGGGTCGACGTTCTGTCAATGGACTGAACCAGGGCATGTGAAATGTCTGGGGTAAACCATGGATTTGGATAGGGAGCTGCAGTTTTGGAGCATTACACATGACAGCTAGAGATTGAGTGTGAGCAAATGTGGCCTTTTTTCCTCTGTTTCCTGGCGCTACCTTGCTGATGCAGGGGTTGGCAATGCTCTTTCTCATTAGGCAGGGTGGTGCCGGGAATGGATGAAGGTGAGAAAGTTTGAATATGTACTTGTGTATATATGTATATGTATGTGTATGTATATGTGTGTATATATGCATATGTTGATATGTATATGTATGTATATATGCATATGTTGATATGGATATGTTTGTATATGTACATGTATGTGCATGTATGTATATGTGTGCATATGAGTAGATGGGTCTTTCTTTGTCTGTTTCCTGACGCTACCTAGCTGACACGGGAATCAGCGATCAAGTTTAATAATAATGATACTAATAAAAATCTTATATATGTAATTGTTTTACTTACATTAAGGAACCCTCCCAGCTCATTGAATGAGTTACCATATAGGAATATAAAGTGTTACTAAAGGGACTAAGATTGAAATTAATAGGAGATATATTTCTTATATCAACTAGTCATATAATTTATATGGTTTAGTGTTCATTTAGAAGCTTATGTTAAAATGTTTGGACTATATTGTGGAACTAAAATCTTGAAACTAATGTGTGCAATTCCCCTTTTCCTGAGTTCTCAAAGCTTGCAATTCTAAACTTATAAAACACAAGTAGACTCAATGTTGGTAATGCCTATTAAAGTCATGCCAATCAGTATGAAGACTTTTTAAGCAACACTTGATCCTATTAAGTCCCATTTCAATGCTGACCTAAACAAACAATGGACAACACCAGTTTTGATAGGTGCCAAATCAAGTAGCGGAGTTACCAACATAGGACCATATCCAGAGCATTTGTCAGAACTTCTCGTTATCACATTGTATCACAGAGTAAGGATGAAGATAATTTTTTGTTGAGTGTATGCAAGAAATTGTCTATTGTTTTGTTGATAAGAGGTTTAGAAAAGTTCAGAGCATACAGAATTAGTTGTTTTGAGCTAAAGCAAGATTTTAAAGAAAGTCAGAGACACAGTGGTTGACGGTTTTACACTGAAAAATCTAGCTGAAAAATGAATGGCACCAAAATTAGAAGGATTGGGAAAGCAGGAAGTTGTTAGATGTAAATCAATGATTAATTTTGGCTTGAAAGATGATAATACACCAGACAAGGAAGACAGGGTTAAAAAAAGAAATTCCTATTAAAAGAATACTGAAAGCTATAGACATGCTAGATGCAGTTTTGGTGATAACGAAGACTTAGTGGTTATAATCAAGACAAGGGGGTGACCAGTTATGGCTACATTTGACTTGAGTCCACTCACCAGGAGGGACTTAGGAAAGCTAAAACTCTCAAAGGCAAGTTGGAATTCAGAGGGGTATTTATCACATGTGGTAAATCAAAGAGAAGCAATGAATACAGTCAGAAGTTGAAAAACTGGAGATGCCAAATGAGGCACAAAAATGGAGAAGCTCTACCAGTGTTGCATTGAGGACAGGATTGTTAGAAGATAATGTCAGACTGAAAGTAATGTATTCAAATGTTGATGGATGATAAGCAATGGTAAAGAACTGGGATTCAAGGAGCATAAAAGTATAGGGTAAAGATTTGAGGTTCAAGGAACATAAAAGTATAGGTGCACCTGATATTGTTGGAGTCATGGAAACAAGGCTTCCTAAAGACAGCCTGAAGTTTTAAGAAATGATAGATGGCCTATGCAGACAATACATAATGGGAAGAGTAATTGTAGTGTGGAAGTGCATATTGTTGTTAACACTATATATCCTCCAAAAAACTGCAACAATCCAAAGCAACTATACAATGGTAACAATGAATGAACAGTCAGGATGGAATATGAAGTTGTAAAACACTTACTCTTCAGAGAGAGGAAAGTACTGATGATCGGAAATTTCAGTTATAAAGAGAAAGACTGGGGAATGTGGATTCTCATGGTGATATGGAGTCACTGAGTCACAAGCTTTAGAGTGTATACAGTTAGATTTCTCATACCAACATGTCAGGGAGTACTTTAGGACAAGAGGAACTGATACACCACCATTGTTAGATTTTATCTTCACACATGCTAGCATGGATATTGAGAACATTATATGCAGTACACCAGTTGGAAGAAATGATCATGTAATGCTCAGGTTTGACTATGTGGTAAACAAGGATGTTAAAAGAGTAGATTATCTCAACGGAAGGGAACAAATGACAAACATCAGAGAAATCTTCTCCAAATAGTTTGAAATGACCAAGAGGTGCCATAGAGTTCTGTTCTTTTTTTTTTTTTTTTATGTTAGCTGAGACGGCACGGGTAGCTAAGGCCCTAATCAAGGCCATCCCATTAACGCTATATATA
>JAYMFT010414388.1:0-18032 GCA_038088735.1 Panulirus argus | reverse complement strand
TATATAAAATGTGCGTTAGGAAAATGTTGAATTTCATTATTTTTAAAGGCTGTAGATGTGAAAATAATTTGCACGGTGGCAGGTAATTGATTGTACCACGTTTTTTCTTCGTCATCTTTCGTAAAAACGAGCGTGAAATGTTCGTCGTCCGTAAATATCTTGAGGTTCTGACAGACAAGTTGACTATTTTCAAATTCTTGCCGCCGACAACAGTGTCATTAATTATATATGTGAATTCTTAATGATATTATATATGTGTTCTATACAGTATCGAACCGTGGACATGACTTTTATCGTCCTGTTTATATATTGTTAGTCATATCGTCACCCAGTGTTGCTGTTACGTAGTGATAGGTATAGTCACATTTTTTTACTGATGTTACGCAGTGTTGCCGATAGATGATGATGGGTCTATGAAAGATGTGATAGGGAAGGACGAACAGATGAGTAAACTGCAGGGAGATTGCCCCGTCCAGGATTCGAACCCATCCGAGCCCTACCCGCGGAGGGCCCGTGCATGCATCATGGTCGGCAACGCGTTACGTCTGCATGGACGGGTGTTCTGATGTGTGGTGTTCACTGTATTGGCGTCGTTGCGTGGAGTTCGCAGTCCTCTGTAGCGTAGTATTGAGGAGGGTAGTGACCCGCACGGCCGAGCGCATCCCTCTCTCTATGGGAGAGGAGCTACACCTGTCTGTATGAGGGTGCTTACCCCGCACCCCACCGCCACTCCATCTCCTGCCTCTCGGCCTCACCCTTGCTACTCCTGCTTCCCAGCCCCGACTCCTCCGCTGTCCCCCAATCATCTCATCACCACCTTTACATTCTACCTTCCACATTCCTGTCCCATCCGTCATGTGCAGCCTGACCGTCCTCCATTTGTCCTGCCTCCCTCCCGGTTTGTCCTGTCCCTGTCCTATCCTGACCTGCCCGCCCCGGCCGCTGATGTTCGAGTGTTGCCGCGCCGTCGTGTGATGGCGTGCAGCCCGTCCCTGTGAGCGCTTATTACCCGTTGTGAGTGGAGTCGTCTCCTCCTGGGCCACCATCCCCACTGCCCTCCAGCACTCACACGTCCCACCCTCCGTCACGTACTCAGGTCCCACCATCTCTGGCTCACCCCTCTAGGCCCTAGTGAGGCTCACGCCGGTAATTTGATGGTATGAAATCGTCGGATACCGAGCGACGGGAGAGTACCTGGGTATCGGGACAAAGATGCTGGAGCTCTGGCTCCTTTGTTATATTCGCGGACGTTTATTGTACGTTATCTCTTCTTGTTCTTCCGTCAACACGTGTGTTACCCGGGCTGGTAGCGTCGACGGCTGTGGTACTGCTCGAGCACGTCACTCCCGGCTCCGGTTACCGACCTGCCGCCATCTGGTCCCGTCCCTCACCCTTGCTCTCTCCCACGTTTAGTTGGTTTCACATGCACCCTTCCTACCCTCCCCGCTGTCTCTTAGTTCCCTCCAGGCCCCAGACGCAGCCGAGACTCTATCTCTCTCCCGGTGTCTCCCAGTCCCCTCCTGGTCCCACACACACACCCCACTCCCTCCCTCCGTGTCTCCCATATCCGGACCTCAGACCTGGGAGACGTGTCTCCCAGACACAGCTTTCCCTGCTTCCTCTTTTCAGTTCGCTGTGTCTCTCATGGGCCGCTTGTCTCCCACCTGCAGTTCCTAAAGAGGCGAAGAATAAAAGCAGCAGCAGGTGGAGGATATAAAGAGTCGGGAAACAGGAACGGCAGGCGGTGGAGTGCACCAAGAGGCAGGGGATGGAGCACTTAGAGAGGCGGAGAGAGAGGACAGAGGGGCCTCAAGAGCTGGGGCTGCAGGGGAACGGATCGGGCGTCGTGGCAGCCGTCGCAGGAGGAGCTCGGTGTTAAAGGTAATATCATGAAACAAAAGGCGAATAGATAGTCTGAGCCAGACGACGAGTGACAGACCCGGCCGTCATCTCGAGAAGGGGTGGCACTGACGACCAGCCGGGCTGGGCGGGCGGGCGGGCGGGCGGCAGGGGAAGCCAGGCCAGCAAGGGAAGGTGAGTGGTGAGAAGCGACCAATACTCCCCAGCCGCCTACACACGAGACACGTGGACTCGAATATTACCTGAGAAACTTTCAGTTGTGGAGTAACTTGTTAGAGAGAGAGAGAAGAGAATGATGACGCTGTTATGTGGAGCTGTTCCTTGCTGCCCCTGGTAGGACCCACCTGCCTGAGGATGTTCCCCCACAGTGTGAGGTGCTCTTCCCCACACACCTTGGCCTGGGTAGCCCCCGGGTCCACATGTACAGCGGCAATAGTGCACACACGTGCAGCTGTGGCTAGTGCACGCACCTTGATGATATAGTGTCAACACTGGCCTCGCCCCGCGCCATAACTGTCTTGGTAACGCAGGCAACTAATCATCTCCAACTTTCTTATGTTTATTTTCGTTTCTTTCCAGGTGAGTATGCGAGAGGTTGGCGTGGGGCGGTGGGCAGCCATCCTGGGTAACGTATGCTGACGTCGGATGTTTATGTTGGCACCGACCGGATTTACGACAGGGATACAGAAAACGTGAAAAGGTTGTGGGTGAGGTAGGATGGTCCCTTATGACCTGGGAAGGAGTTACGCTCGTGTCACGCGGTCGACCTCCGTCTGACCTCGGGGTCACCCAACACAGAACTTACTTGAGGGTGGGGGGAAGCTGTGACTTATGTCATCGTCCTGACTTATCTTAGGCGTCATACCAACTCACCCGTGACTCTTCTCTCCCCTCGGGTGGCAACCCGGTGTCTCCCAGGTCCAGACCGCCGCAGGTCCAGCCTGCGTCAGGTGCTGCGGCCGCCAGGGCTCATGCTAACAGACGACCTTGAGAGAAAGTTGCGTGACTCATTGCGCGTCTGCTTATGAGGTGGCATGTTGCTGCTGGCCTGCCCTGCCTCATTGGCCTGGGGGTGAGGCGTCCACAGCGAGGACCTGGCGAGTGTTCCAGTGCTGGTCCAATTACTTGGTCCATTTGGTCGGTAATGGCCCGGGACTGCCTTCAAATCGTGCCACACGGGAGGGTTGGCTTGTCACGGCTCCCACGCAACACAATCTGCATTAAACATTTACTCACCCGACCCGCTGTACAATACTTCCACGCGGAAGGATGTGAAATGAAGAAAACAAGAATATGTTGCCGCTCAGAAACTGGAGGACAGCAGTAGCTGCAGCACAACACTCATTCAGCGTCGTTCCAGGTCCTGGCTGGCCTTTAGATGAAATAGTCAGTCGCCGCTTAAGCGGGTCACCTAAACTCGGTCGTATCAACCCACTGGGTTGTGACAAAGGCCCTTCGTGACCTCTGTAATCCTTTTACGCTACCGCTCCTGGGATGAGCATGGGGTGCACAGCAAGTATGCTGGGGATACCGGCGCAAATCAAATCAAATAGCCAAGACTGGTGCTGGGCAGAACCTGAAGTGATCGGGGTGTTGGGATAGATTGGGCTAAAGGCAGGGAGGGACCCGAGATGGGCGGCTGTGGGCTGCTCGGCTGGACAGTTTGTGGCTGGTGATGACGTGCCTGAGCTGGGCAGGAGGACCCGACAGGAGAGGACTCACGTGGTGGGTG
Source organism: Panulirus argus (assembly GCA_038088735.1). Lineage (NCBI taxonomy): Eukaryota > Metazoa > Arthropoda > Malacostraca > Decapoda > Palinuridae > Panulirus > Panulirus argus. The sequence continues at coordinate 14,440 of JAYMFT010414388.1, read as the reverse complement.
GGGGAGCAGGACGGCGGACAGCGAGTGTGTATTGTGGGACGGGTGAGAGCAGGTTATTATAGTGGTGCTTGTGACAAGGACGACATATTGTCAGAGCGGTCAGGGTAACTCGGCTCGGGGGGGCGGGGGGGGGGTAATAAGTCAGTGTATAGCCATGGAAAGTGTCCCTGTTGTGGGGTGAGGAGGGGTACTGGCGAAGTGGCAGGTTATTGTTGTGAACCCCAGGTCCAAGGTGAGATGTTCCCTCGGTCACTTTCCCACGACCCTACACAATGGCTGCCGGGACTGGGCTCTTATGGGAGATTAGTAATTTTCGTCAGCGATAAGCCCTCATGTATTCATTATTCACAAGACTTTGGAACCAGCCATTAAATCCAGGTGTCCATCAATAGTGTCGTTGTTAACCTTAACTTCGGAACTGGCGAGCCTTGTGTTGGTTCCGAAGGCCGTCTTCTGTCCTCCTGTCTCATCCTCCAGCCAGACTGTCCAGGTGGGGGCCTCGTATACCAGGCCATCTATTGTTATAGCAGTAGATATTGTATGTTGCACATCCTGACTCGTCTAACACACTTTATTACCTCTTTATTTATTATTTGAAGAGGTCCTCCCTTGGCCTTCCTGTGGTGTTCCTTATATTTATCGGGACTAGGTTGAAGAGAGGTGAGTACCCAACGTTTATAACTTTGATTTATTCCGTCCTCTCTTATCTTCGCTCACAACCCGGCATCATGAAACGAGTTCCTCTTTAGACCAGGCCTGAAAAAGACGTCGGGGTCACAGACCGAGCTCTGGGGGTAGATGACAGCCCCTGCAACGAGCAGGCGTTGCACCCAAGGGGTGGTAAAGCATCAGTCGGTATTTCCGTCCGAGCGACGTCCATGTTTCCGTCACGGAAGGCTTGTCCGTGAGGGCGTCGGGCGGGAGCGTCACGTCCCGTGCTCCCTCGGCCGTGTCCACGAGAGGAGTCCTTCCGACACTCAGCTCATCCTACCGTTAACACTCCAGATCTTCTCCCGGGTCCCGTTACTCTTCTTTTGTTCCACACCATCTTTGTGTCTCGGGTTTTTCGTCTCTGTTGAGATTATTAATTATATGATGCAGAGCAGCAGCGTATTATTATCTGAATTTAGTTATTATTTTTTATTTCCAGGCCAGTAATGTGCTCCATAATCCTTGTTTACTGCTGCCGGGCGTTTGCTGGTCGTTACTTCCTGCATAAATTACCTTCTTACCCGTTCCCCTGCCACAGGTTCTTACGCGTCCCTTCTCGTGTCTTCCTCACATCTGTGCCTTTCTTCCTCCCTCCTTTTGCCTTCGTCTAGCAGTGTGTCAACAGTTGCCTTCGCTCACGACCCTCTAATCACATACCAACAAATACGACCTCTTTAACCCACCAACCACCATCACCACCACCACTCTCTTGTCCTGAGGTTCTCAACCAGCCACCACAATCGATCCATCAGCCTCCACCACTATCCATTAGGCTAATAAGGCTCCGTCCTTTGCACGACGGAATTTTTTACTCTTGGAGACTGTGGCTGGAGGGCTGTGAGGGATTATGTAGATGTGAGGCGGGCGACCGTAATGCTGCTGCCTCAGGATATTGTTACGTGGACTCTCGCCGTGTTCCGCTCATGTCCGGCCTACTTCCTGCTGACAAATATCCACGCTGATACATAATTTGGTTGTTTCAGTCACAAATGGAGATTGAAAGTCATCTGGACGTGGATTTAAGTTGGGGGAAGTCTCGTATGACAATTTCTTTTTGTCGTAGGGTGAGTCCCTGTGCTGTCATCAGAGTCTAGCCATACAGGGTGACGTTGAAATCCGACTCATTAGGGCTGGCGGCGGTGCCCGGTGCACAACGCTGTACTTTTTTTTATTTGTTTTGACGTACGAATCTGCTTCGTGGTTACTGACGTCTGCCGTAGAATGTGGCGTCGTTATGAGTGGCAGGTTGTAGAGACCTGGCTTGGGAGAAGGGGGGAGGGTCAGCGGGGCGGGAGACAGGTTCATCTTCCACTTTTTACTCCGGGTTTTTGGCGGTTCTGATGAGGGTCTTGCGAACCTTCATTCTCAGCCTCATATTGCTGCTTCGAGTGGCACTCACGGCTGAGGCAGCTCCCGTGGGCCTCCACACACACCAGCTAAGGGTGACGGTCCACCTGCCACCCACATTCTTGCTCGGTAAGAGCTTCGTCGTTTTTTACGGGCCGCGGAAAGCGAGAGCTAAAGAAAACAAATGTAAATTAGTGTGCGGCATTTCCGTTGAAGTAAAGCCAACGAATTCAGGAGGAGCAGCCGTCAGCCATGGAGGAGAGGCTTCCGGAGGCTGGTGGGCAGCTGTCCAACACTCCACCACTCGCCATTACCATAACTCCTCATGGCCACACTCGGCCCGTCATCAGACACTTGCTCGCTCATGATGTTCCCGTCATCCTACCTATGTATTTGTACCTGGCATTGTCTGGTTTCGCTGTATTACACGTGACCGGTACAGAGTGGACGTGTGCAAATGAGGGCGTTGTTCGTTTGTTCCTGACGCTATCTCTGCAGAGCCAGGAAAGCAACAAAGCAGAAAAGATATTTGAATAACTATGTTTTTATATGTTAATGTTTGTATATTTTACAGAGTATAATTTCCTTGGTTATAAGATAATTGGTTGGGTAGGAGATGGGGCGTTGGGTTGGTGTTCAGAGATAAAGAATCATTTATGATCAGAGGAACTGCAGTGAATGTTGGGTGTACTTAGGAGAGAGAGAGAGAGAGAGAGAGAGAGAATGTTGGGTGCGTCTCGAAGTAAGATGGAGACAAACACCTCAGGTATTCTGTTGTTTAAGGTCTGTGGTGGAATGTGAACTACAGACTAGAAAACAGCGTTGTGGTACAGCCTGTATAATACTGAGTGAGGGTACGACGAGGGCGGGAGTCCCGTTCATGTGTTTCGTGCTGGTGTGTGGCGGTGGTGGACGTCTTGCGTGGAGCGGGAGCGATCACCGCGCCAGGGGCAGTGCTGGCGGCAGGAGCGATGTGAGCTGACCACACAACACTTTCCGCTCTTCCTCTGGGATAAACGTTCATTGGATATTCCCTGGCGCAGGGTCAGGTCAAAGGTCAGGCCAACATAACTGTGATCTTCCGTAGTGTCAGGCAAGAGAGGCTTCATAGCTTGAGGCCCTCAGTATTTATAGCTGTGCATGTGGACGGGGACCAAGCTCACGCCTCACCGTGTATGAAGGTAAAGATCTTTATACGTGTAAGATCCTTAGGTGTGGACTCAATGCGGTAACTCCTACGCAGGACACTGTGGCGGATCCTACCGGACGGAACAGATAGTTATAGACGGGGCCGGAGGCGTCCCTCGCCGTTCACGACGCGGAACATTACTTTCTCTCTGTTGTCTGGGTCTTACTGCTACAGCTGCTTCAGGTCGCTGTCACAACTACTACAATCTCCGCCACGCCACCTGTCTGGGGTAGTGCTCTCCAACCACTTTTTACGCGTCGTATTAATCACATCCGACTTAGATTAATTTGAGTGTCTTTGAGGGAGAGGTGCTCTAAACTCCCCGTTGCCCAACATGAGCGCACCTGGAGTGGAGAAGTGCCAACAGCTTGTTACAGCACTGCTCTGAGTAGTAGCGAAGACACTTGGCAAGGAAACTTTCCAGCGGGATCACCTGGTCCAGACCCTCAGTGCCAGCTCGGGAAACACTTCTAGCCTTTCACCTAAAGATCACTTGGCCACTTTACCTTCCTGTAGAGGAACAGAGATTAAGGAGGGAGAGACAGGACGTGTAGGATACACTCCTGATGCTGGTGGTGGGTGGGACACGTCCTTCTAATGCAGAACTGTCATACACTTACTTGAGGCCCAGTCTCTGAGTAAGACACTCCTCTCATTAATATTACTCCTGAAGCCACGTGGTGTGAGCCACACATCACCATCAGTGTATCACACGTCACCAAGATCCAGGTCACAAAGATCATGAGACCCAACTGGCTCTGATAACGTCAGGTCAGCTCGGAGATACACAAGTGAACATAAAGAAGTGATGTCATAAGGTTTCATGATCATGGCCGACGCTGAACCTTAGATATAAAGGTGTAAAGATCATACGGTTATTCACCGTCCATTACCCGGGGATGGGGAACACCTTGTTATCGCAGGCCACGCTTCGCGTCTCCCATGTAAATCAGGATTTAGAATGTCCCTCTATAACTGGTATCTTTTGCTGGTGCCTGAGTAAGTGAAAGTGCTCCTCACTTTCTATACATGGGGGAGGGGGAGGTAGAAAGCACGGGCTGGCGGGGCACAAGCCGTCCTCCCGGGGTGGGGGGTGGTCGCAGTGAGGACTTTGCTACAGCACCTGTACCGTTGGTGTTGACGTGGAGTGTAGTGTGGTGTTGTGGCTAATCAGGAGACGCTTCACAGTGAGGTCTCGAAGAACGCTCAGGTGTTCCTGTTGCTCTGACACATTGCTTAGCGCGCCATTGATAACTATCTCGTTGCCTGGAGTGTCTCACGTGAACGCGAGTGTTTGTTGGTGCGCGCCTCCGGCAAGATGTGTGGATGTTGTTACGAACAGCGTCTCCCGGCCGGCGAGCCTCCTCTGTATGTTAAGATAACAAGATTATGGTAAGGCGGTAGAGACCCCTGCGGCAGCTTGGCTCACCCTCCCGAACCAAAACATACCGGAACCCGATTACAGTGTGAGGGGCGGGAGATGTAAACACCGTGATGGGTTGGTGTAGGGCATTCAGGTAACATGCGCCACCTGCACTATACCCTGCATACATAGGTGGCGCTTCAGGTGGGTCTTCACCCTAGTTACACCGTTCGTACACCGAGTGTGTTGGGTGTAGAATCTCCACACATACATTACAAGCCAAACCCTCCAAACAAACATCACGTTGTAAATATATCAGTTAAAGAGGAAATAGTATAATTCTCTATTTTTTATAGTGACGCACGGGACGGGAAGACTTGCCTCAGTCATGGCCATCTGGAGAGAGAGAGGACGGATACTCCCTGTACACAGCGACAGACGATCTGCGCTACAGCATGGACAACTTTCTAAAACAAAACCTTAAGAAAAAAAAAGAATCGAATATACAGATTGAGGACCGGTACCAGGGCAGTCGGAACTTAAAGTAAGACTCTCCGGTCTCTCGCAACTTTAGGTCATTATGAAAAGATTCCTGACGCCGGTGAGGGGAGAGAATGGAGGCGAGGGTTGATGACAGACAGTACTGACGACCAACGCATTGTTTGTGTAAACTACTACCTGGTGACTGAGTGAGGAAGGAACACTGTGCGAGCTGCCTGGTCCTCTGTAGCCTGATGCCACGGTCGGTCACACTGTAACGAAAGATTAATAATTTCCCACAATTACGTGACCATCCTTGATGGAATTGCTGTTGCTGAGTGTAGCCACTGGCATTGATGAGGATATCTGCAGTGATGGCACTGCTGGCACTGCCCATAACCACTTGTCGCCTCTACGTTACGGATGTACAGCACTGCTTTTGTTAATACTGACTTCCCTAACCACTACAGTGGCTGAGTCACACATACACACACACACACTTGCTGTCTGATCATTTTAGCGTCGTCAGGTGGGTTCAGGGCGAACACCGCCCTCCGTCCTGAGGAGTGCTGGCAGCAGCAGGTGTTCTACACTCTGGGTATTGATCACAATTTGTCATTAGTTCCACCAGTTTCCTGACGGGAGCGCCACCACCTGCTTCCGGACGGCCCTAGTGACTGGCCCGCCCCCTCCCTACAGTTACAAGCAGACTGGCCCACTCCCTCGCTACAGGTACAGACTGGCTATTCCACTCCCTCCTGCAATCACCCCTTCCCCCCTAGCGATGGTTCACTTTTGAAAATTTGTCATTTTTCGCAACGCTGTTGAAGGTGACGGTAAGCAGTCAGGCTACCCTTATGTGCACCTATGTGTATGTTCCCATGTATGTGTATGCATATGTACTCCTGTAACTGTCTGTACAGTTTACACAACATATCTCTTAAATCGTCAGAATTATCAGCCTGAGAAGAAACGAGAAACAGGTATTCACTAACAGCTCAGTGATTAAGTTGACGTTTGTGGTGACCTTGGCTCACCACACTTCTCCTTATGTCCAGAACTGTGTGAACTGTCTATGTGTACCACAGTCACTTCATGTAGAAATGTGGCTCCAAGTATACTTCACTATTTGCAGTAAAGTACAGGCCTAGAAACGGCACATTACTTTAGCAGAGCAACTTATTTTCAGGGACGAATCCTCTCCTCTGAAATGACTCGCAAATTGATTCGTAGATGGTATTATTGTACAGTGGCACCTAGTGACAGCACTAGGATCCCGATTCCTCTATCAAGGAATTAAGTATTAAAACTGAAACTGAACTGATGATCAAATTTGAGGGTATTAGACCCAGGCTAGCACGGGAGGGTCGCGCGGGTCATGACTTATGGTGAGGAACCAAGGGTGGCCAGGTGGCGCTCCCTCCCGCCACTGGTGGGTGGGTCAGGGATTCTAAGTAGAGTTGTTTTACCAGTGTTGTTTCCCACTGGACGACGAGAGCAGGTAATGCGGGAAACTTTATTTTTTTCATCTGCTGGTGACGTTTGTGGCCTTTTTAATTGCGACACCTACAGCAACACTGGCCACCTCGGCCCACGGTGCCTGGCCCCCGCATGGCTTACACATGAATTCATTAACCTGGGGGGGACAGTGGGTGTCATGTGGTCGGCGATGCTTCATTAGTGGCGGGGGAGCGGCCAGCCAGACTGTGCTGGGGCGTGTCATTGTGGCTCCTGCCGGGACACCACGAACACCGCCGACACTCCTACTACTGGAGGAGGAACTCGCCTCACACGCCAGCACCTCAGTAGTCACCTGTCCCTCCCTCCCGGGTGGTAAGTCCTCATTACTAGTGGAAGGATAATGACTCACGGAAGAACCTGTTGCCGGCACACGGGCGTGAAACAGCCGACCTCCGTTAGTGGCTGTCACGCGACCTGACATCATCGACCAGTGACGACTAGGACTCTGCCGTGGTATTCTGCGTCTTGAGTGGCTGGCTTAGAGGTGAACGCTAGAGGGAAGTGACCGTCCTGAACGACCTTGTTGCTGCAGTGTCATCCCATGCTCTTGCCCCATACGGTATGGGCAGGAGGCAAAGCACTTCCATTTTTGTGAACATTCACCGATTTCCTGCCCTCCCACTCAACATGGCTGCAAGATTAATGATGAATTCCTGCGACAGACAGGGTTCTGGCTGGTCCAGGGTTGTGTTGCCCACATGTGGCCACGGGAGACGGGGTTGCAGATGGTCCAGGGTTGTGTGGCCCACCTGTTGGCACGGGATGGATGACAGGAGTCCTTCCGGCTGGTCCGGGGATGCGTGAGCCAGCGTGTGGGCTTGGCATCGCTGGGTACACACATGCCATCCATATTCATGATGCCGCTCCTCTTTCGACGCCACCATCATCATTTATCAATTTTTGCGGTTCAGGTGACGCCAAGAAATACCAAAGGTTGGCCGACGTGTCCAGAGTGGAGAGAGGCAGTACATACACACCCGTAAGGCGAGATGCTCCACTTCTATACTTGTACTGGAGCGGTAACAACAGTGGATCTCCAGTCAAGGCTAGTGGCATCGTGCCGAGGGTTGGGAAGGCGAGTGTGTGAAGTAACATACGAGTGATGTCATGCGAGTGATTGTGGTTATAACCCGGGGAGTGTTTCCTCTTGATGTCTCATCCTTATCGTTCCTGCAGGACACATGTTTCATGTCATATTGTACACGTGTCATGTCATGCACTTCACACAGGTGGTGGCAGGACAAAAGCTCAAGGTACTAAACCAGTCATGGTATGACTGTTCGGGCCAGGGTTGGGAACATCTCTGCTAGCATGACAGCTGTCATCATTGTTCACATTCAAACCACTGAACCGATACGACCCTTGGGTATGGAACGATACGACCCATGGGTATAAGAGCGTGACCTTTCACCTGACCTTTAAGGGTCAGGTGAAAGGTCTTTAAGTAATTAACAACTTGGAGGTATGTTATTCTGAAAGTGTGTACCAGGTTTTACCCTCCCAACCAGAAGATAAGCTACACCAAGAACAGTACCGCAGTACCCTCGTACATACGGTAGCCAGAGTCGTAGTGTGGTTGGCATGGAGGCCGCGTACATCACCTTGCTGTCAGGGTACACTGATCACTAGATTCGTCCGTGGCTCATAATGATAATTTGAGTCGCTTGTGTCCTCACACTGATGTACCTTCCCTCCTCAGTCCTCCCCCTCCCATGCTCTCAGTGTACCGCACAGTACATGTTACAGGAGGTAGGGTTGGGTTGGGTCCGCGCTACCACAACAGTCTTATTGTAAAGCCGGGGACCGGATGTTGTCACGTGGCGAGTATGGATGAACTGTAGTAGCTCGTGTTCCGGGGTGCTGGGTGCTGCTGCATCACTACAGGTCCTACCTCTTGAAGCTACCCACTGGACACTAAATGTACATATACATTACTTTGAGAGCCTTAGGCGGATGGTGCGGTTCACCCGTGGTGGGTGCAGGTGGGGTGGCCACAGATATCTTAATTCACTGGAATGTTATCTAAGAGGTAGAACTAACTTCTTATGTCAGGCCAGGAGAGGAGGGCCTTCAGGATGGCCAGGCGTAAGGACATATAATGGATGGCTCACTGAAGGGGACACAGACCGTGAGTGCTACTAGCAGTTGCATACACTGACTGCTGCCCTCGTCAATACTTCTCGCGTTTAAAGTCCAGAAACAAATTATTAAAGGCTGATTCTTGTGTTGTAGCGTTTCGTGAACTACTCGGAACGGTCGTCAGTAGTTAACATACTGTATTTAAATTTAACCTCACCATAAATATCCGAAGGATATGGTACATAGATAACAGGCAACAACCTCTAGACTTATAAAATGAAACAGTCAACGTTATAGAGTAGCTTGTGTTGTAGTTTATGGTTGTGGTGGTGTTGAATGGCATGGCGTACCACCGGGCTGTGTGGCGGGACTAGGATGATGGCAACTGTATCCAGGACCAGCACCTTCATCGCCTTGTTGATTTGCTGACCTGATAGCTCCCGCTCCTCTGATTGGCTGGACTCTTCTGCTGGCATGCAAGTGATTGGCTGATGTGTGTGTGTGTGTGTGTGTGACACATACCATCGTTGGGAACTGTGGATCGCGCGGTAGGGATGGTAATCTTGCAAAGTCGAGGCCACACCGCCAGTCATGTAGTTCTCAGCGTAGCAAGACGCCGGCAAAAACATCCTTCCGCTTTTCTGAAACTTTTTGAGAAGGAATATTACCTTCGTTTTGATTAATTAGTAGAGACATCAGATGATGGCCTGGCCTTTAAAATGACCCATAAGTGTATACTAGAGGGTTGGAAATGGTAGATTATATGCAATATCATTTGATGGGAGAATAATATTTATTATTGTGGCTGTTTTATACGACCTTGTTCTTGTTCCCTGGGGCTGATGGGGTGGTGAATACGCCACCGACAGGGCTGCCCTTGGTCCAGTACCGCCTACCAACTGTTACTACCTCGATTCATTGCCGAAGTAAGTGTTCGAATTCCTCCTGTGGCACTGAGGAACTGTTGAACCTCTTTTTTCTAAAGTGTGTGGGAAATAGACAGTCATGTGGCACAGTTATGTCAAAAGGTTAGAACTGAACGTGAACAAGTGCAATGGTGAAGGCGCATAGAGCGGCTGTGAATGTTTGAGTGTTTGGTGCTGTTATGATTGACCGAGTGATATGGTGGTGCAGGCAGCTGCTCTCCTCAGTTCACCCGCACCGTCACGCCCTTATCCCACACCCGACGACACCAGTTACACTACATCTTTACCCGGTAACTGTGGTTGTGTCCTGCAGGCTTGACACTGGTCGGCACAAAGGGAAAAGGTACACTGCTATGCTCCACAGCGATGTACAAATTACTAAGTCGTCTCTACACCTTAGTTTATGACGCCTGCTCACAGATTCTTTGCATCCGCCAATTATGTAACACACACAATGGACGTCATGGTAAGAAAATGTGTTATATTAATGATAAAAGTAATAATGATAATACAAATAACGAGCAATGAAAATATTTAGAGAAATTGATAACAATATGGACATTATTAAAGTAGAGTTATAAAGACGGGTCGTCTTGGGTGACGTGTATAAAGTTGTTGCTGATGGAATGTGGTGATGCTTGAGGAGGAAGCGATAATGTCGACCTTGCCTAGGGCTGTGTTTGAACCCTAAGGGGATGGAGGGCGGAGAGCACTGCCCACCCTCGTCTGACCTGACCTAGCCTCTCACAGTCTTACTATAGTTTCGCCTTTCTTTAAAGATAAGCTTTATCATTTTCTGAACTGTGAACCCTTTTTTCTTCCTATTCTTTCAAATTTTGCTTTTAGCTTTGTGTCTGTATACTTTGTTGATTGACAGCTGATTGTAGAAACAGACATTACTGCCCATCTTTTACCCTGTAAGTACGAAACCTTATCCTCCTGAGTATGAGGACTTAACTCCTTGGGTAAGAGTACCTAAACCCTTGAGTACAATGACTAAAGTCGTGCTTAAAGGTTGTCGTTCTGTACAGTGGGGTTAAGTGGAGAGAGACTCGCTCCCTTGCTGTTCTACCCCTCGACCTCACACACGACCGCCCGCTATTGAATTAATCGGATTGAATTAAGGAGGGTCAAATAGGGTCGTGGTAAAGGGGTTAATGGAGGGGTGTGGTAGGGCGGAGTGGTGGGTGAGCCGCCTGCCGCCCGTGTCGCCTTACAGAACATGAGACAGTTGGTGACTTGCTCTTCCATCTCTTCTGGTGTCATGCTACGCTCTCCTAACATCTTCCTTTTCCCTCTAAAATTTTGTTTTTCCTTATTTTTTTCATTTTTTCTCGTTTTTCGTTTTCTGGCCTTCTACGCGATGTCTGGATGGTCTCGGCACGCCACACAAGCTGGCCCTAACTAGGCTAACACCAGTCTAAACATTTTCGCAGTCTAAATATTTTCGCATTTTGTGCACTATATAGTAATAACAAATAGTTTGAATACTTTGGATTTGCTTTCGAAATTTCGTATGTGACAGTTCCTGTGACAAGGACACCAAACACAAAGCAAAACACGATTGGCCTCTACATTTCCTGAATTGGTTTCTAAAGAATACTTCATTTAGGTAAACTCAAGTTGTGTCCGAGTTTCGTAGCTGCCAGGGGCAATCACCTTCGCCTCGGCCACACACCCGTTGTTAAGTCTGAGAATTTAATGTGGCGGGAAATGTAGCCTAGCACCTGCGGGTGGGTGGGGGGGGGGGACGTTGTTACTATTTCCTCTGTTTTTTTCTTATTTCTTGCATTGTCAAAGAAAAAACAATATCAGTTGCTTTCAGTTTTGTAAAGTATTGTCTGGCTTAGTTTTTATAACAAAATCAATGGGATATCGTCTTAATCTCTTTCTGTTCACTTAGTCAAGAACTCCTAGTGATCTAAGTTACTCAGTTACAGTCCCAGCACCAAATGAAGTGAGAGGAATATGTCTTTCATTGTATTATGGTCCCAAGGATACGGTGAAGTGTAGCATGCTCTTTCCATTTTCTGTTATAAGCAAGTCTCCGTTCTTGTCACATCCATTAGTTTGCTTTATTAAGCACGTTATTTTTAGTCAGTTTTGAGGTCACTACTCTCTCCATTGTTTTTTTTTTTTCTGTCTGTTCTGTAAGGAATCCAAAACGGATTGTCATTCGATCTATTATAACATTGGTCTACCTTAGAAGAAACTCTGATTGGTCATTCACTGAAGATGAGAGTTGGTCTGGGCAGAGGTGGTGGTGTTGTGTAGGGAAGGTGTCTTGCCTGTGGCTTCGTCTCCGATCGTTCTTCTGGAATTCAGACGTATTGACTCAAGCCATTGTCTCTCCGTACTACAAGGTTAATAGCCGCACCGGCTGTCTGGGAATGCCATCTTTCTGGGCATATCCTGCCATGCCGGGAGTAAAGCATGTAGCGGGAAGATCATTTGTTAATTTTACCACAAGCCAAATACGGTGAACATCTGCCCTCAACGCACGGCTGCTCTTGGGACAGGATGAGTACTGATTTGTATTTAATGGAGTTGCAGCATCACCACACTGACGGGGCCTAGTTCCCCAGCAGCCCTTGCCCCCAAATACTTGTGTCGCCTTCAGCTTCCCTTCTGAAGTGTGTTGCCGCTTTAAACTTTGATACCCTTAGATGCTTACTAAAATTTTGTATTGAATGACAGACTCCTGGCACAGAAACGGTAGTATGGACTTACCCTGTACAGGTACAGTCGAAGATTCTCAACGCTCTCCTTACCTGTTGTATGACCTCTGAATGCACACACCTTCCTTGGGTTACAGCTCATCGTACAACACTCAGAATTCACTGTCCAGTCTGGTTAGGTGTTGTTAAGGTGAACAAACAGAGATCACTGATATTTTATGCTGGAGGAAGTAGACCGCTCTACCACATCACTCAGTGGAATGTTGAACCACTGTCATGACGGTACGATCCTTAGGGGCGTGACCTTTGACTTGAGCCTTAAAGGTTAGGTCAAAAGCCATTTTACTGAAGGGTCGTACCGTCATGCTCAAGAGGTTGTCATACCACTCACCATCCCACACGGTAAAATGAATTTATTTACGAAGATCAAAGTGTAATACTGTCATGGGAAATTGGCTATAATGTTATAGACACAAGGATAGTACTACCTGTGTAATAGGAAGTTGGCTACACTGTTGTGAGAGAGGCCTGGCGCCCCAACAGATGTGTTGAGACAAGTGTGCCTGTGGCCCCCAGCGGTGCGGGGTCCTCTTACCTCCACCACCTGTGCTGAGTCAGGAAGGGTGGCCTCGTGTTTATAAAGCCATGCCACACCATGTGTCGGCCTCACAAGATACAGTAACGGTTCTACACTGGCCCCTTGTCCTCGGCCAATGACGTCACTTGTACCACCTGAGGGACGAGCAGCCTCACACTACCTGGCCATTTCCTGGATGTAACGCCAATCAGCTTCGCTTTATTGTAATTCTTAGCTGAAAGAATATTCATTGGTTGAGTATGATGTCAGTGTACAGCCAAGGACTTCATATTCCTTTTCCACGTGAGTACAGCTGCCTGAGACAGCATGAACCTTTTGAAAGGTCCTGAGTAACACCAGGACATTAATTGAAGCTGCCCTAGGGGTAATCATTAATTGATTAGTTATACATATATGTGTGTGCTGATATTCACGAGGAAAAAAAATTGTATAAACTGAATAGTTTTGTTGAAGGCAAGATCTGTAAACAGTTAATGACACTGAGCAACGGAAGTCTTACTCCTTGCCCACATTTATTGGCTGTACTTTGATTTCTCCCCACTCAGTTTTCACCTAAGATGTGAATTAAATGAAAGCGCTTGGGACATTTCGTGTTTATATTTTTCGTTTTGGTTATCGGCAAGTACATAGATCACGCGCTTCTACCGTGAATTATCTGCATACACACACACACACTCATATTATGCACACGGCTAACGTCACTCTAGACTTAATGAATGAAATTAAACACCAGGAATAAAATTACAGTTTACAAGAAATAAATTCACAATACAAGAAAACTAACACATCACTCGGGCTCAGATATCTACGTTACTTTAATGCCCAGGTAAGTTTTCAAACCAAGGAGGTCTCTTCCTCTATAAAAATTCACAATATAAAACATACTACTCTAACACAAATGCCAATTCTAAAGACAAGTTACAATACACAGTGACACTCAATGAACAGTAAGCAATAATGGTACAACCGTAAGGTGGCGCGGTCTCGGCTGGCAGAAGGGGTGGTTGTGGCTTGTGGTTCGGGTCGCCTGGCGGCCCGGCCGTGCTGGCAGGGAGGTTCGGGTCGCCTGGCTGAGGTGGAAGGAATCAGTTCCCAGGCTAATGCCCTGGAGCTTTAAGGGAAAAGTGTCCTCTACAGAGCCACTTCGGATTGGCTGGCCTTCCTTTTGGTCACGCCCATCACCTCAGTTGGGCTACGCCCTCTTCATCCTGGCTGGCACGCCCCTCGTCTTGACTGTGGGAGCCTGGGAAACCGGAGTCGCGCGACCCGACGTGACCCGACCATACCAACGGCATCTCGCTGCTAATCTTCTGTCAGCACGGGGTCATCGCCAGGGTCGTAGGGGAGTTTTACCACAGACCTCCATATCACACACAGGGCTGCCCTTGTCCTCTGGGCCAAGACGATTCCCAGATCACCTCTCTCGCGAGCGAGGGTCATATCTGAGGTGTTGAATGGGAAATTCCTGAGGAAGAGGGACAAAGACCCACACAAACACATACAAGGGGGATACTATACGAACAGTGCGAACATAGGTTCGTCTCGTTC
>JAYMFT010414377.1:0-18033 GCA_038088735.1 Panulirus argus | reverse complement strand
ATATATATATATATATATATAACGTTTTTTGGATATCCGCAGTTGTCTGTGCCGTCTCAGCAAACATAAGAAAAGGTACCAATAATTGAGGTTAATGAAAAGACTGATCATAGATGGAAGCTCTGATTAAAAGTGCCATAAAACTCCTTTTGTTCCCATGACATTTTGCTCGGACCACAACGTCTGTTGGTAAACGAGCCAGCAAATATAAACCAATGTTCGTATTTCATATTTTAAAAAATTGGTCTGGGGGTTAAATTTTTTTTCACCTATCTCTAAACAATATAGAATTTAGAGAGATTCTTTCTATAAGCCGTTTGCTATACGCCGGGGGTATACTTTTCTATACATGAGAAATATAGTGTAGAATATATACAGATTCATGCCGAACTGCTATTCATTTTCATGCAAGTCCTTTGCGTATTGCGTATTTCAAATCTTTCCCTGCATCTCTTTCGTTATAATCCTGGGAACAGAGTTGAACTGAGGGATGTCTCGAAACAACATTCTGTCCTCACTGGACCTAGACGTCTGTAAAAATCTATTACGAAAAAGAGTAGAAATCGCTTTTGAAATATATACTGTGAAATTATTCAGTCCTTGCATTCCTACAGTTATGTCTTTTTCTGTCCTTTCCAGTCTTACGAAAACATATATTCTTTGCGTTTGTGGTTAATGAAATTCTATGGGGTCAGGATATAGGAAAAATTTGATAGTTTTGTCGACTTTTTTTTCTTCAAAAAACGGGAAATAACCTGACAGACCATCTATCTATCCGGTAGAGGTTGAGAGGCGGGTGGAACACTCTCTGGGTCGCCGATATTGGACAAGTTTTAAGTTTTTTTTTCGTTAGCCGTTTCCCCAGCTTTGCCGGCGAACACAAGTTCTCGCGAAGCAACACAGAGGCAAGACTTGGATCCGTTCACTTTTCAAAAGGATTTTTCATCCTCGTCCCCACACCACGGCGTGCGATATTAATGGATTCTTCAACATGCATGTTAAAAAAAAAAAAGATATATATTTTCGCATCAAAACAATTAATATTTGGGTCACTCTACTCGCTCCCTGAACAATTATACACATTTACATATGGTCTTAGGAACATATCAGAAAACTTTAAGTAACTTAATGACCTCTATAACTTTACAGTTCATTACCAAGTCAATCGAACCTTCCTCGTAAAATGCTGCATCAAACAGTTGTAAGGATCACTCTAGAATATTATTTTCTTACCAAATTCTTCCACAGAACCGAAGCTTTGCGATTGTCTTGTTACTTAAGTGTCTTGACTTATTTAGTGTCTGCGTTTTCTACCGGAGAATATAGCCGTAAACTAAGTTCATCATAATTTCAATTTGAACTGTCACTGCTTCACTAACTGTAACTGTAAAAGTTAGTTTTGCCGACTGTGAAAAGATATTGTGGAAACTAGGAAGTAGTCGTGGTGGATAAAAAGTAACTAACATAAAAGTCACCGTAGTAACAGGAAAAAGGACTTTGTGGTGACTTAAAAGTGACAAAAAAAAAAAGTGAAAAAATATTTTCTTGATACATTGACGAGACATTTAATCCTGAGTGACTTACTGGAACATTTTTTTGGAATATTCTTTTTTTTCAGTGCAGTTCTCAAACATTTCATGGAGTTCCGCCTCGAAAGTTGGGAGTCAGAAATAACCGAATGAATAAGAACACGTTGCGTTGCCCCCCCCCCCTCCCCCCTCCCCCCCTTTTTTTTTGCTGGCTGGCGAGTTACGCCCTTCTTGCCTCAAGGTGTGTGGGGAAAGGGTCATTAGCAGGCCAGGTCGACTAATTGCCAACGACCAATTAAAGTACAACAACCATTCCCTACTTTGTCCCCTGCCCTGGGGGCCAGGTGGCCCGGGGAGGGGAGGTGGGGAGAATGGGGGAGGAAGTGTGGGTGGGGAGAATAATGGGTTGGGGGGATGAAAGACAGCAATTATGTGGTCCGCTAAAAGGTTTTGTTGGCAATATGTCCCCCGGGGGGGGGAGGGGAGCACCGTACCCTGCAACGGCGTACCGTCTCACCGTACCTGCGGCCCAGGGGTGTGTACCGTCTCCTGCCACGTTGTACCGTCCTACCGTACCTGCCGCCCAAGGATGTACCGTCACCTACCACTGTATACCGTCCTCCTGTACCTGCGGCCCAGGGGAAGTTGCTTCATCTGTCAGGGCTTAACATCCATTCCAACATTTTCTTCCACTACTCTATGCTGAGCCGTTATAGTTCCGGAAAAATCATCTGATGTATACGTTAATTTTCTTACCCACAATTATTTCCATATAGTTCATCTCTGCCACATTCATTATTCCTTAAAACTGTTATGAATATATCGAACATTTCAGAAACTTAGCATCTTAGATGACCAGTGTGGGGCGCAATTGTCCTCCGGTAAAAACTGTCATGTAAGACGCTGCCAGTTCTCTGAATCCTTAAAATAAAGCATCGTTGCAGCGGTGTGTACCTAAAAGGTGCCCTTTTTAGGGGTGTGCTGTGGCTGTGGAGGATGTTGGCAGTGTCGGGGTGGCATAGGATCTCCGTAGCAGTTTATGGTGGCACACCCCCA
Source organism: Panulirus argus (assembly GCA_038088735.1). Classification (NCBI taxonomy): domain Eukaryota; kingdom Metazoa; phylum Arthropoda; class Malacostraca; order Decapoda; family Palinuridae; genus Panulirus; species Panulirus argus. The sequence continues at coordinate 15,448 of JAYMFT010414377.1, read as the reverse complement.
CCCCCCAACACCACAGCAGCAGTTTATGGCACACCCCACCACCACCACACCAGCGGTTTATGGCAACCCCACCACCACCACCACCACCACAGCAGTTTATGGCAACCCCACCACCACCACCACCACCACAGCAGTTTATGGCAACCCCACCACCACCACAGCAGCGGTTTATGGCCGGGAACGAAAGGTTACGACTTGCACTGTGAACAATCTCTGGCCAGACTAGGCCAGGGCGGCCCAGACATGGCCGCTGGCCTGGAGGTCTCTCTCTCTCTCTCCTCTCTCGTAAACCAGCAATTGCTCTGTGTTCCCCGCACATCTGGCTGAACGTACCTTCCCGCACGGAACCACGCTTTACGTACGCACGTACGTACGTGTTCAGCCGTGTTCATTACGCTCATGAAAAAGGGGGACGAACGAGAACCACTGGTGAACAGGGATAGGCTCTGGCATAGCCAGGAAAGGGATAGGCTAGAGTAATACACGAGTGACTACTACGATAATCGAATTGGCTCAACTATTCTTAAGCCGTCCCTTACATATTTCCCCCACTCCACTAACCCCCCCCCTCCACCCCCCTTACGCATATCACGTCACATTCCTGTTTGCTGTGTGGACAGAGGTGTTCGTTCTCTCCACCCCACACTTAAAACTTGATATCATATTCAATGCACAAGAATCCAATTCGATCAGTTAAAATCAACACTCCAAGACTGTAGTGTCGTTTCATCGCTGTCTCAATCACCGGCTGTCTAGTCTCACTCCTTTGACCCAGGATGCAGTTTATTCCCTCTTTCGGTCTCGCCCACCTACGTATAGGCGGCTCTGGCGGCCTGTCTACAAATATACAATTTCCTCGTTTCAAAACATATCCCTCAACAACACGTTAACTAACATGACATGTTCTTCAAAAACAGTAGATTTTTTTCCACGTTCTCTCTCTCTCTCTCTCTCTCTCTCTCTCTCTCTCTCTCTCTCTCTCTCGCTCTCTCTTCCTCACTCTCTCTCTCCCTCTGTCCTTCATCAGTCGATCATTCATCGTATTTCCTTTTCCTGTCGAGTTACGTGTAGCCAAAGCAGTGTTCCCAAATCATCCCGGCCAGCGGCAGCTGCCTGGTGGTGTTTGCCACACATGTTTTGCTCCCTCGCCTCCCAGCCAAGTTGTTCTCCCTCGCCGCAGGAAAAGTTCTCCCTTTACTGCCAATATTCACGCCCTTCCCTTTAAGGGGCCAGTTTTTTATTACCTCTCTTTAGCTCAAGTTTAACACTCTCCTGTTAGCCAGAGTTTGCCTCTCTCTCTCTCTCTCTCTCTCTCTCTCTCTCTCTCTCTCTCTCTGCTGGTGTACCTTAGCAAAGGTTTACCCCTCTTTCTCTCTCTCTCTTCTGGTGTACCTCCTTCCCCTTATCAAAGGTTTACCCCGTTATCTGTCAGGGGTACCACTTTTCCCATCAGTTTACCTCTGTCCTCGCCGGGGTATTCCCGACCCTCAGCTAAAAAATGATTTCCCTTCCGTTACTGAAACCGTATATCACTTTTCCTTGCGGAAAGGAAAAGTCTGTATGTTTCCCCATTGGAAATTCTGATTTCTAGCTTTTGAGTAAATGCTGCGTTTGTTTTTCTACCACAATTTCTCCTACTTCTTCCACAGAATGAGAGAGAGAGAGAGAAAAGGGGCGTTTCTTTTTCGGAGGTATTTCCGCGTTGTGTAACGCTCTCAGGGATTAGAGAGATGCGTTTCAAGTAGGGGAAAAAGTTTCGAAAGATTGTTTACAGTTTACGGTTCCTTCTAACTTCTTAGTGTTTCCTGTCGTATTGTTTACCTCGCTGGGAATCCGTAGGTTAGGTTCATATTCCCAGGACGCCTCAGACACGCCAGATACATTTTTCATTTTTTCTTGGTGGAGAGAGAGAGAGAAAAAGGAAAATTCTTTTCATCACAGTATATTTCAGGTAAGGTTAGTCACACAGCCGTTACTGCCGGTTTACCGATGATTACCGTGGCGTTAACCGGCCATCGGGCTTAAGCAAATGCCCAGAGCTACGGATGAGGCGAGGATCTCACGTACGTACATTTTCCGTGGGCGTACGTCATAGCGGACACGCCCTATTATACTGGGTCAGGCTAAGTTAATGAATGATGAGCTCTGCTTCCCCCAGGAAAGGGTGTTACGTTTTTTTTTTTTTTTTTTTTTTACTCTCGCACGCACTGGAGGGAGCCATGAATTTCGCGAGGCCCTGATGCCCCTCGGGGTGAGTAAAGCAGGCGGCCCGCATAACATTTTCTCGACGTAATGAAGTAAAACTGTGGCCGGACGGATGGACGGACGGACGGACGGACGGCGCCAGGACATGTCGTACGCCTGTTAAAAAACATTGCAAACATTCCACCTCTCGTCCGTCGTCAACACCTTCCCTTCTCATCTCATGACTGAAGACAAAAGCTGTCATCATTTACCTTAATGGATAGTTCGTAAGAGCTGAGAGAGCGGGTGTCAGAATATGTGTGTGCAACATCGAGAGGAAAGTGTGGAAAAAAAAAAGAAACTAGGTAGCTATAAAACCGGCCAAACGCCTCACATGTTGTAGTGCCATAACACCGAACTGCCCTCAGAATTTAACCAGGCTGTGATGAAGACCCTGGGGTGGGGGTGGGGTAGCGTTACATGGTGCGGGGGGGAGGTCGGGATGTGTGAGATGACGCCTATAGGAGTATGTGACGGTGTAGTTGCGTCACAGGGGGTGTCGTGCGCCCCACTAGTTCATATAAAGGTCCTAACTAACCCTTGGTGACCCTGAATGAGTATTTGGGGTTGTTGGAGTCTGTGGGGTTCCCTCAGGGAGTTTGCTGGGTCTCAAGAAGTCTGGAAGTGCTGCCTGGATAGAGAGGCTTCCATCCCCTCCCACTGAATCAAGGACTTGGTTTCCCATTCTCTGGAGAGATCAACGAGACAGCATCAGGGAAGCTGTCAGTCTCTTCACTCTTAAGGAAACGTTCTCGCCAGTCTCTTGGTGGCACAATTCTCGCCAGTCTCTTTTCCCATTCACCGCCATGAACAACCGGGTCTAACGTCTTAAAAGCGTGCGGTCAACACGGGTTTCCTGCCTCTCTACCCCTGCACAACATGCATGGAAAGTGAGGACAGGAACAGCCTGCACAACACTGAAAAAAGGAACTCAGGTCGGCGGATTATATAATGGTTTCGGACGTTTCAACACAAGAGGATTCCGAAAAGGTATTTGGATTGCATTTGGACGCTGGGAATATTGATAAGTTTCACCGGGGTGTATGAGACGTCGAGATTATCGCCTGTACGATCAGGCGAATTCTTCTCTTCTTTCAACAAAAGCATATTTTGTTTTGTGTTGCTATATGTGTTGAGTTTTGGCTAGAGGGTGACCAGTGGCACATGAGAGACATTGGTTACCACTGTCATTCTGGTCGTGTGAATTTCGTGATCAATGTCTTTATAACGTGATAAGAAACATCATTATTTTCATTACGTTCACCACATCTCGTCTGAGCTGATAAAATGTCTCGCGTTGGCAAAATATTCTATGGATTTTCAGGTATTTAGAGAGAGTGTCAAACCTTTGCTATAACATATACGCGTCTTCAGTTGGAACTAACATCTAAATGATCTAGAAATCTAATGAATTATTTACGTAAGAGCCCGGATAAGCTGGTCAAAATTGCTCTCTGGTTCAGTTATGTACGAAGGAACACTTATGTCGGATGAAGAATCCTAGGTACATTATTTCAATACCAGTATCTTAGTATCACTATGGCTGAAGTGTTTAAGATACTAGCGTTCCCTTTCTTAATCTATCTTATGTTTGTGAGAGACCTGAACAACGAATGGCGATGTCATGGAGGGAATGAACTCCTGTTGTTCCAAGTGCGTGTGTGTGTGTGTGTGAGGTCAGAGGTTATTCCAGGAACGAGTTGTATAGCTTTCCTGACCCGGAAGTGGAGTATGTGACACTTTAAACCTGTGACCCAACTTCCACGTCTTGACCTGAGGTAAATTTCTCGTAAGCATGACCTCTCGTGACGCACATATATAAACATATATATCCAATGTTTCATCTTATAAAGAATATGAAAATTTATCACCAGCGATAGTTTAACGACATAATATTCTGAACTTTTGCTTCGAGTCACAAAATTCTCTTCATGAAGATTATTCCCTGGGGCAATATTCTGGACAACAATATTTGTATCGTTTAGTACAATGTGAACAAATGACCTGACAACCTGGTGGCCTATGGATCCATAAAATGAATGACGCTTGCAGGACGATACTGGGTAAGTTAATATACGAGAGTGGCTCTTGGCACAACCCTCACCCATTCTCTTCCCTTCCAGTTTTCTCGGCCAAGCTATTCTTTCCCCAGACGTCCATTATCAACGACGTAACCTCGCCCTATACTTCATTGCCCAGGCCATACCCCACCCCATTACCCCTCCACCGTCACTTCCAGCCGCCACCTGAGATCCCCCGTCCCCTAGTTGCAGTTTGGCACCACGGCCCCATCGAATCCAACCGCCCCCCTCCCCCCAGCTGGTACAGACTGCTGCAAGAACGGTCCAATCCCAACCGCAAGGGACAGACACCATCACCAATCACCAGACTTTATATCAGATTCCTCCTCTGCATCTATAGATGCTGTCCATTCGCCATCTTTGATCACCTTTTTATGCCTTCCTGTTCATCATGTTATTTATTGTTTATTTTCAACCTCGGCTGCGGTTGACTCAGTAAAATGTTAACTTATAATATCATCATTATTATTCTCACTATTACCATTATTATCATTATCATTATTATCATTATTATTATCATTACCATTATTATTATTATTAGTAGTAGTAGTATTAGTATTAGTTTCATCATTATCATTATCATTATTATTATCATTACTATTATTATTATTTCTATTATCATTATTATCATTATCATTATCATCATCATTATTTTCATTATCATTATTATCATTATTATCATATTGATAATCCATTATCTCCTCATGACCCATCAGCACATCCCATCCCATCCCGCTCAACCACCCCTTCAAGTACACCCCATCTCCCACAGACTCGTTCTCCCCACCCCTTCCTCTACCCACCCTTTCCTCTCCCAAGCCCTGTTTCTCCCCACTTCACCCCCACTCTCCCCACACTAGGTCTCCCCACCCTCACTCTCTCCCCACAGTACGTCTCCCCCCACCCCGCCTCGTCTCCCCACCCCCACAAAGCACTAACCAAACCGGTCGTTGGGTGATGAATGGCGCCACGTGATAAATAAACAGGTTGTCTCACCCAACCCAATAAGGCTGTCAACATGGTTGCCCGCTGGGCCAGGCAGTGCTATACTCCTCTGTGCCGAAGGTCGAAGTGCCACTGGGATTACCCTGAGCTCCGGGCTAACGAGACACTACGTAAAATTTGTTAATGAAAACGCGTCTGTTGCCAATGGCACGTAATTTTCTTTACTATCCCAAGGGCGACGCGTTAAAAACTCAGGAATTAATGACTTGGTTTTTACTTCGATAGAACCATCAGCCAACCATCTTTCTTACGATGGCCTCTCCCGATCACTTTCTAGCTACTGATTACATTCGGGGATTACACTAAAGGCATAATGATTACATATCACCGCATCACGTAAATCAGTGGAATGATATATTAATCCTGGTCAGAAGTCATGCTTGGCGAGGCCGCTTGCAAAGGAGTCCAACATTTCCCTGCTACTGCGTGGAGTGCAGCCTCGAGGTTATAGGAGCCTCATGTATATTCATAAAACACGTGAAAAACGACCATAAGTTCGCTTTAAAAAAAAAGAGAGTATATTCGTCTGGGTAAGCTGAAACGCTGAAACGGTAGAGCGGCTTCACACTCACCCCAGATGACGAAACCTTTCGTGAATCAACGAATCTGCATCAATACCCGAACACACGAAAACACAAGCTGGCGCACAACGAACCCTCAGACATTAAACCAGCGCACGATCCCTTGTGATCGAACCTCGCGCTGTTCCTACACGAATGTAGAAAAGAAAAAAAAAAAAGGGTTTCTGTCTTATCAAACAAATATTGGCTCAGCTGAAGTGGGATTCCACCCCCGGAGTGGAACTGAAAACGAGATAAAGCTTTGAACTCCGTTGAGGCTGGAGTCACCGTTGCTGGCCAGAGCACTAACATGGAACGCTTCGAGACCTCAGTCGACCAATTCCCTGAAATTAACAATACAGACTCGACCCCTTTTCCCCGTTTTGCTTCAAACGGACCGACCGTTCATGGCCGCTTGGCTAGAATGCATTTGGCTTCTGAATTATCCTCAACATCTGAAGACGGTAAACGTTATTTTTTTCTTTTTTCGTGGTTGGTGGATGCCACCGGAGGATGACGTCCCTAATGACCCTGGCAGTTGACAGGGCTAATAGAACCTAACTCATCCAACTAGCTTAAAGTGGTTCGTCTCACCCGACCGGCTCTCAAAACCTCTCAGAACGTGTGAGATGTGAGACGCCCGACCCACGATAGTGACAGTCACGCGCGTTTGACTGACGGCCGGTCATCCGTCTCTGACTCCCTCTCCTGCCTGACTCGCATCATCCACGGCTCCTGACTCATCCAGGTACCCTCGCCCCTCGGGAGGATAGCGACCCAGTCGTCCAGACCTTCGGGAAGAAAGTTTTGCGAGAGAGAATCGACCAAGTGGCACTCAAACCCGAGTGTAAAGACGAGAGACGGACCTCAGTGTATTCCGGCTGTACAGACGGGAAGCAGGAAAGACCATCTCACAGGGAATTGGGAACAGTGAAGGGACGTGAACAGTGAGGGCGCCAAGCACACAGACGGACAGTGCCGGCACTGCAGGAACATAGACAGTGAGGAGCTTCCTCCCTCACACACAGTGACAAGAGGCCACAGAAGACTGCACAAGAAGCTGGAAATCACGTCAGTGCTTGATAAAGTCGTCCACTTGGCAGAGCTGGACTAGTGAAAGCAAGACTCGTGGTAAACAAACCTGCCCATGAAACAGCATCCGCAAGCACCGGGTAGATAATTACCTGTTTACAATTAGCTGTTTGCGCTGTACGGTGAGGGCGTCCTGAAGCCGAAGGATCCAATCTCGTGTGTGCAGTCACCAATCCGTACAGTACGGGAGGGAGTCCTACACTCGTGGGGCACCGTCTCTTAACCTTCTCTTTACTCCTGTGTGTGTATGCAAACACACACACACACACACACACACCACAGCTTACGCTAGGTACTCGTTTATCGACTAGACCCGAGGGGGGGGGGGATGAACACCTGGGTTGGGTGTGGACCGACTGCTACGCCCGGGATTTAGAACCCAAGCGGGTCCGGCGCGTAGGTGGGTGTGTGTGTGTGTGTGTATGTGTGTGGGACAGAGAGCCACCCAGTATTACACTGGTTTAGTAAGACCTGAGCCAGCAGAGATCAATACCACAAATACAATACGTCCACATCGAGAGAAAAAGAGAGAGAGAGAGAGAGAGAGAGCGTCGTCGACATGCGTCACTGTCTGCCGGGGGTGTCAGGAGGAACGACTTGATGTACGTTGGTAGTGTGGGCAGTGCCAGTACTGGCAGCAGTGACTCTCCACCACCACCACCAGCAGTGAAGTGGCAGTATGCCACTCACCAACTAGCCATCCTCATGGCCTGTGACTCTGTCTAAAGCTGGACATTGTCAGGTTTATAACAACAATATATTGTTTATCTTTATTTTGTCTTTTGTTTGTACCTTCGTTACTCAACACTTCGTTAACGAAATGAAAATTACAGTGAAATATTCGTCACGACACGACACTGGTAGCAGAATGGGTCAATATTGCCCCTCAAAACAACATTATTACAAACATATTAAGTTCCATAATTACACTCTGTTTCATCACATCCAGCACTTTACGTATAATACATAATTTTTTTCTAAATATTTTTTGATTCATAACTTTATGAAGTCATTGCGAAAACCGTAGAATAAATGATAATTCGTATATACTATTTCATAAAGGTTTTTGTGAAATGAAATGTTCATAAGTAATGTAATCATGATGCAAGAAGGTATCTTAATGCTATATAATTCAAGTTAGAATGACATTTCTTAATCATGTGCTTTATCAACTTTATAAACACATTTACGTTCGCATTACTGAACGGAACCACATTCATAACTATAGGTATTGATATTCATAACCTCACAATCCAGTGGTTATAAAGTTCGAACATACCATCACACGGTTGTGACAATATATTCTAAAGCTTAGAAATATTGAGCTCAAATTGACTTAAGTTCGTGTATGATTAGTAAAATAATTACCATTATGACTTGCCAGTTCTTTAACATTTCAAACTGTGTATTTTCATTGTAATGGCTGACTAAATTCAGAAAGCCATAACTGACTGTTATATCTTTCTCTCTTGCATCTCCCCTGATGTGATCGTTACACGAAAGTGCACTTGGGAACATATCGCGTCTCATTTCCCCGTCGATCGGAAGGAATTTACTAAATCATGCTCTCAATTGAGATTTTTTCCAAATATATATATACTACTCTGTGTAATCAGAGTTGCTTAAAGTTACGGAGCGGAATCTGTATTCTCTGGTGAATTACGTTATGCTGAAAACCTCTTCACGTTTTCTTTCCTCTCGGCCTTTGTGCTCGAGGAGCTCGGCTTGGATTAAGATGGCGTCGGCGACTCTGAACAGAGCAACTCCCGCGGAGATTTATAGACACCTTTGTTCCGGCTCGTCTTAAGGGCCCACTTAACGCCGTACGACCTGTGAAGACCCGACCTTATCAGCTCTTTAGCCAGTGACTCCGCGTCGGTCGGTCGGTCGTCTGGGGGTTAACAACTGTACTGGAGAAGTGCTTCGCCCTGGACGTCCGGTGGTTCAGGGTTCATTCAGGGGGGGGGGGCTTCGAACCCTTGTCTCTGATCCTGCTGAACCCTTTAACAACCCACCCCACAACCTGCCAACAACAAAAACAACAACAACAACAACCCGCGCACCCCGCCAGCAACAGCTGGTCGAGACGGGATCACGACCAGAGACAAACCTGTGTACATCTTCAAACGCGCTAAAAATCCTCCCCACCGATACGATCAGCACTGTACACCATCAGCCGCTGTACATATCTATCTATCTATCTATCTATCTATCTATCTATCTATCTTTCTATCTATCCAGCTATCAAAACTCAAGCAAAACAAAAGACGAATCGGGGAGAGATGCAGGCACGCCAAGCGCTGCGTGTCAACAAGTCGAGGAAAATAACGTGAAGGAGCAACAAGCCTAGACAAACAAGTACACAGCACGACAGGACGAGGTAAACAAGAAAACAACGACAATGGCGAGTGACAAACAAATTCATGAAGCAACAAAGCAAGAGAATCAGACTCGGTATATAACGAAATGCAACAACAAGTAGAGTCTACAAGAAACCAAATATTGAGATTTTTTTTCCACGGCAAAGACAAGACCATCGTGACCAAGGGTCGTGCGGTCGTACTCAAGGGTCGTACCGTCGTGCCAAAGGGTCGTACCGTCGTGCTCAAGGGTCGTACCGTCGTGCTCAAGGGTCGTACCGTCGTGCTCAAGGGTCGTACCGTGGTACCCAAGGGTCGTACCGTCGTGCTCAAGGGTCGTACCGTGGTACCCAAGGGTCGTACCGTCGTGCTCAAGGAACTGACGGTGTTTTGAGGGAGTTCCGAACCCGCGAGATGATTTATGTAACCAGATCTTGAGAACCTCCGACATCCACGACCCGTCCGTCAGTGAGGGACCTGAACGACGTTTTCTTTAATAAAATCCTTCTAATACGCAGTGTTATATGCCTTTTTCTATATGTATAGCTCAAAGTACCACAATAACCATAAGAAACTTCGGAGCAATAACTTGAGAGAACTTTCTATGACGAGAGTTTACGGGCGACACCAAACCCTGAAGGGGTGACTTAATGAAACCTTTTCATAACTAATCATACACTGAATTCAAGGATAATCCTAAACAGCTCAATTATACCTGCCCGGCGCGTCATTGTCCCAGCCTGTATAAATGCATTTTAATAAGGCAAAACCAATGTTTGTAAAACGAATGAGTTATGACTACTAATGGAGGCATACGTATGTCCTACAACTCTCATAGAAAATGGGGCAAGTGATACGTGAAGTGACGGACTCGTTTTCTGTTTCTACAGTTTTTGAGACGAGCAAAATCTCGTTGAGAAAATGCTGACGCGGGGAGATGTGGGTACCAACTCTCACGCTATGCATCTGTGATGGTGGTAAGTTTTCTGTATGTCTGCAAACAAAGCCGGCCGGTTGATGGCTACACATATCATACCCGGCTATGGGTACAGAAGACAAAGCGACACCAGCAAACAAACTAACTGCTGAACAGGAATACGCCCACGACCACAGCAAAAGAAACAAACCGAGCAACGCAGTCTGGTCAACAGACGCGTCGAGCGAAAACGGACGAACACAACGAGCGAGTCATTCGAACAGACAAGCAACGGACAGAGCAAGTACCCACGTGCCTTAGGACGAGATTACGCCCCGAGGCGGAGCCAGCGCGTAGCGTCCATCGCACGAGAGAGAGAGAGGGAAGGGGGGGTTATAGTCAAAGGTGCGGGCCAATCACGGCAAGGATCATCAACAGGTCTTCCTTCAAATAAACCAACATTTTATCACGATCTTTTGTGGGGAGATCGTGAGCCCGAGGGAGTGGACGACCCTGCGGCAGGGGTGGATGCTGGGGAGGGAAGAATAGGCGCTGGGGTGGATGCTGGGGGAGTGGATAGAGAGGGACAGGCGCGTAAACAAACAGAAAACAGAGAAGGGGAGGGAATCCATGTACATGTGTACACCGCTAAGGGGGAAGGGAGGAACAAATGACTGTACAGGGCACACACTGCTCGTCTTCCTTAAGGGCGAAGGGTGCAGCAGGTGTACATACTGGCGAAGGAAGGGTGAAGGGTGCAGGAACAACACACACTAAGGCAGGGTGAGCGAGAGAAGGGGGCGAAAATGAGTACAGAGGGGAACTAACAAGGAAAAATTATGTGAAGGGGAAAGGGTTAAATTAACGTCGAGGAAAGACAGTACGTAGTATTGAAAACGGAGGTAGAAAATGGGCGGTGGGGAGGGAAGGAGGAAACAAACATGGAAGGAGAGAAAGACAAATGAATGTTATTAGGAAGAGAATCAGATCAGAAACACATAGAAAACGTAATGAAGGGCGAAAATTTACGAAACTCGTATCATACGAAGCGGGAAACTTGAACCAAATTGCCTTTAAGATGTGACAAAAATAAAGTTAGCTTTCCTTAAGGAGAAGGTAAATCAAGTTAGCTTTCCCTAAAGTCACACAAAAGATAGATTAGCTTTCTCAAAGTGTGAAAAAAACAAATTCAGCTTTCGCGAAAGTAAGAAAATTATAAATTCATCTTTCCCTAAACTCAAATACAAATAAAGTTAGCTTTCCCTAAAGCTATAGAAGAAAATCAACTTAGCTTCCTCTATAGTCGGTCAAAGTCGAGTTAACTTGTCCGGTATAGAGACAAAAATCAGAACTTTTTTTTTTCTTTACAACGTAAGGAAAATGAACTTAGATTTCCAAGTGCGGGAAACAAAAAGCGAATTTAACTTAGGTCCGGCCCGGGCCGGCCCGGGCCGGGGGTGGAGGCCCAGAAGGCGGGATTTATTGAGGCTCTCCGGCCGGAGACTGAGTGAGTCTTGCTTTTAATTCTATTTCGGACCAGGTTAGCGGGTCCGAAACTGATGGTCTGCCACGGTAGGAAACACAGGCCCAGTGTTACCAACACCGGGACACATACAGTGTTGCCGGAGATATAGCGGCCTGAGGCGGGGGGGCGGGGGAGGTCAGGAAGGTCCCCCCTCTGCTCAATACGGACCCCTTCGAGTCAATCTGAGGCAGTTGACGCCGTAGGGGGAGGCGTGGTGGCGCCCCCACCCCCCTCGGGGTGTAAAGACCAGCCTTGGCTGTGGCGAGAAGTCCATTGCGCGTCAATTACTGCAATTTGTAGTTCCGTACCTAGCAGTGTCTCGCGGCTAGGGCAGGAAGGGTGTGCGAGAGTGCCAGGAGGCGTGGGAGAAGGTCGGGAGGGCGTGGGAGAGTGCCAGGAGGCGTGGGAGAATGTCTGGAGGGCGTGGTAGTGTGGCTGGGGGAGTGGAGGAGGGCAGAGGGGCGTGGGTAGTGTATGTAGCAGGAATGTCTCTTAGCTGTGCCACGCCAGGCGGGCTGCCGTTGCGTGAGGCAAAACCAGACCGAACGCCAGGTGGCAATGCTAATCTGGTTTACAAATTACTTTCACAGAAAAACTGTCATAACATAAACAAGCAAACAAACAAAAACATATATAATTCGTGCAGTAACTGTTCTCAATTTATTTACAAACAAATTTCATAAATTCCTCTGAATTACTCTAAATAAACATTCCGGATACAAACACAAACATACACATACACACACATACACATGTACTCATGTACATACACATGTACTTATAAACACACACATGTACTCATACATAAAAACGCACACATACCTTTGACCTGATCCTTAGTAGGTCGGGTCAAAGGTCAGGTCATCATACTCGTGGGTCGTGCCGTCGTGTTCAAGGGTCGTACCCTTAGTGGGGTGGCCTTGATGAGGAAGGGAGAGGGTGGCCAACATTGCAGCCACATACGGGCAGATCAAACACATCTTCCTTGCAACCGGCTGGAAGAATTCAATTGCACATTTCCGGGGGAAAGCTTTTCAGCGACCGGGGCCTGGAAAAGGAGTTCCAGGCAGAGTCAGGAACGTCCAAGGCTAAGCTTTCTAGAGCTGGAAAGTAGGTACTTATGCATTTACCAACGATACTGCAGTTTTAACAGAAAGGGCTTAAAGCCATTATGAACTAATTTCATCAATTATGATCCTGATTGAGACGCAACTCGAAATGACATTTCCACAGGATAAACATATTCTTCAGTAGAGAGAACAATCGTTGAAGACTGAACAGGAATATATCGAGAACATGCATGACGTAGAGAGCGAGATATATACTTGCTTTATCACGTGTTTTTAAGCACAGAACAGGATGATCTGCTTCCAGATTCCAGTCACCATCTCTGAGCGAGTCGATCGGAGGCGCTTTTGAGACGTAGGACCTGTTGTATTCCGGGTCAGGCTGGAGGGGTTTGTATAAAAAAAACATCGTGTGTGGGTACAGCACTTTACAGCGCCCGCCCTTGTTTACGTAGTTTACGGGCTTATTTAAACATGGCAGCCGGCTGCCGTAGAGTTAAGGCAACTTGTACGTTACTGCGAGCAACCCTGGACGCACACTATTCTCCAACGCTTCGTGTATGTATGTCTAAATGTATGTATGTAAAATACTTTCATCTGCTTTTCCAAAAAAGGAACAGAGAAGGGGCCAAGTGAGGATTCTCCCTCTAAGGCTCAGTCCTCTGTTCTTAACACTACCTCACTAATGTGGGAAAAGGCGAATTTGTATGAAAAAAAAATATATTGCTGCAGTTTATGGTGGTGTTTGTGATCCAGTATGTGCTGATAGCCACGAGGAAAATTAAACATTTTAAGTTCCCAAGTGCACTTTCAAGTAATGATTACATCATAAGGGGAGATACAAGAATGAGATAGAAGATTTGGAAGTCAGTTTATATACAAAGCAGAGGCAGAACTAAGACATGGTTGGTACACAACTTTTTCTGACATAGTGTTCAAGTCTGGCACCCTGCCTGTCGTAAAAATTTCATTATGTGGGCAAGACAGGGTACCACTTACAAATTTTTCCTATGTCAAAGCTATCCAGTTTGTATAGACCTTCACTAATATTTATGCTACAATTCTTTTTGTATTTAATAAGAGAAGATTCAATATTTCTCATCGTAAAGGAGTTACAATTATTAACTGAATTTGCATTACTCCAATCAGTACAATGGTCATAATCTTTATAATGAAAAAACAAAGCATTTGAATCTTGTCCTGTTATTACACTATGTTTATGTTGTTTAAGTCCAACATAGAGATCCTTACCAGTCTGCCCAATATAAAATACAACACAGCTTTTATAAGGTACTCTGTAAACAGCCTGCACAATTTTCTGGCAAGTTTTTGATTAAGATATTCTATATAGTATGGTTATTGCTGAAGAGTACATTCACATTAAAGGAATTAAGCAATCTGGGGGCAACATAAAATTATCACAGAATGGGAGAACTAAAGATTCTTGGTATCAAAGGGAGATTTGGGGTTTACTCTAAATTTTTTTCTCAGCCTACTTAAACCTATTAATGAAAGATTTAAGATACTTTAGCTTGGATCCAATAGAATATATCTTCCCAAACTCATCATCAATAAATTCGGGACTGCATATACTTAATGCTCTAAGGAACGTCAACTAGAATGATAATCATTTAACTCTTTCATGGTAAGCTGAGTAATAATGACTAAGAACAAATGAGGGTGGGTTTTCTGTATATGCTAAACTTAAACATGTTTCCAACTCTATGGATCGTGCAATCTAAAAATGGTAATATACAATTATTTTCCACTTTTACAGTAAATTTGACAGAAGGTACTAAATTGTGAAGTAAAAGGAGAAATGTTTGTAAATTTTTGCTTGCTGGCCATACACAAAGAACATCATCTACATACCTAAATCATCAAGGGATATTTTACCCTCTAAGGCATCCTTGTTTAGGTATGATGTTCTTTGTGTTTGGCCAACAAGGTAAACATGAAAAAGTCAGTGGGGCCTGGATGTAGATAAGGAGTGGCTTTGGTGCATTACACATGACAGCTCGTGTATGGATGTGAGCAGATATGGCCTTTCTTCGTTTGTTTCCTGGCACTACCTCAATGATGCAGGGGCAGCTATCAGGTGTAGGGGAGAAGAGGAAATGTATACAATAACATTATCTTTTCCTTTTTCTTTATGGCCCAGCCTTGATATAGACTTTTGTCCGCGACTGGAGCCTTAAATGAAAATATATATATATATATATATATATATGTTGTTTCCTGTGGGCCGGGTTGGCATCGGAAATGGATGATGGCAAGCAAGTATGAATATGTGCATGTGTATATATGTGTATATATATATATATGTTTATGTGACCAAATGTGTCTTTCTTCATCTGTTTCCTGGTGCTACCTCGTAATGCGTGAAAAAGCAATCAAGTATGAAAAAATATATATTTTTACACGTGCACACACACACAAATATATATATATATATCCTCGTTCACCACACTGGAAAGAGAAAATAAGAACAGTAAGTACTTTCGTTTATTATATCCTCAGACAGAGGATGTAATAAACGAAAGTACTTACTGTTCTTATTTTCTCTTTCCAGTGTGGTGAACGAGGACAATTTCTTCA
>JAYMFT010414366.1:0-18033 GCA_038088735.1 Panulirus argus | reverse complement strand
GGGATGGGGTATTTTTTTTTTCTTCGTCTGTTTCCTGGCGCTACCTCGCTGACGCGGGAAACAGCGATCAAGTATAAGTATAATAAATATATATATATATATATATATATATATATATATATATATATAGCATAAATGGGATGGTCTTGATTAGATCCTCAGCTGCCCATGCCGTCTCAGCTTGAAAAAGAAAAAAGAAATGCAAATTGTGTTATTTTTTCCGTCTGTCATGCCTGGAGGCCACCTGAGCCTGATATGTCCTGTGAAGGCATGCAACACCCATATAACCCCCCACTCATATCCCAGTGGTAGGAGATCTCAGTTCATGAATACAGGTAGAGTGGTTAAAGGGCCTGAAAAATAAAAATTGGATGCTGTGTTAGCATAATTAGACATGTTTTATCAGGATCCACCTGTTTTGACTCCTTAACATTTGTCTTTCAAGTTTCCGACGTGAGTACAGAAATCATTCTGCCAACTAAAGTGATTTTCTGTCAGGGATAAATGCTTACTTTACCTAATTTGCATTTCAGTAAGGAGGTAAGACGCCTGCTTGATATGTTTGAAAGCCTTATCCACTCCAGCGGCTCATGAAACTACTGGTCCAGCAAATGAATGGCAAGTCTCAAATCTTCAACTTACCACCCTCATAGTGATCTCATTTTGTGATAAGAAAATTACAACTGGAATATTTAAGGAAATGTGAAACTAGAAATAGAAGATTAGACTCAGGATTGAAATGTGGCTTGTGAAAAAATTATCTTAAACTTGATTGTTAAGTCATAAATATATCATAGTGATTGTATTTGTGATTGCATTTATGGTATACTTTTACTAGAAGTATTTCAGCTATAGGTACAGTGATAATTCTTATTGAAATATATAATGTAGGTCAACTTAGATATTTAGTAAATATTGAAAAACTGTAAAACCACCAAAATCATTCTTATAATGAATCATAATTGATGTAAGCTAAGGATTATTAAGTTAATTTTTCTCATTGTATAGGAGCAGTGTTTCTCAGGTATGAGAAGCCTCTCACACATAGGAATAACGGTACGATGTGATATGCCTGATATACTATATTTATTCTCCTTATCAGGATGACAGTTATCAGGTGTTATATTTTTATGACCTTTTTAGTCATATCATGAATGTGTAAGACAAATTATTTCACTGTTCCTACTCCAGTCTCTGCCTCATTTATGAGCAGACTAAGAAGTTTGCAAGTATTGCTTAATGAATATGTATTGTAGTAAGGATTTGAGCCTTTGTGCCTGGGTCATGAAGATACGTCCACAGTGCCTTAGCCTACAGTTCCACATGTGATCCCATGTAAAGTAGAGTGAAATGATGGAATAAGGTGCTGTAAACTTGACCTCAAGGGCCCAGGCACATAGGTTAAGATTCAAATTATGATACATGTGTATTAGTTGATTTGTAAATCTCTTACTGCTGTTCTGTTTTTATGAGGAAACTTTTTAAAAGAGATTGAGTACATTGTGCAGTGTATTGCCACAAGGTTGCTGTATATAAGAGATGTGTTGCATTTTGCAAGGGTTATCAGAGACAGAGTATACAAGCATTTGTTATATCAAGGGTGAGGTGGTCTGTTATGTAAATATATTCCTCAGTAAACCCTTAAAATTTCAGTATTAACTTTATTTTGCCTGTTAAGTGCTGTCTTTTTTTAAGTCATATTTGTGATGTTTGGTTATGTTTGATATTAAAGCTAGCATAAAATTCAAATACACTGCTCAATTTGCCATATATAATTGAATTACAATATTGAGGTAATTTCTTATGCCATTCAAACCCATCTATCCATGCATATTAGTTCAGCATATTGCAAAAATTGTTACTGATATTAAGGCATTACCTCCTCACCCTGTCTGCAAGCAGCAATAGCATTTCTTGCAGTAGAATAGGTGCAAGACATGAGATGCCTAAGATGAGTTTTAGAATGGTACAGTAAATAGACAGTTGTGTTGAATGCACTGAAACCAGAGCCTACATCCACAGCCAGGCCCTGCAGACAATTCCATGGTTTACTTTGACCACCTCATATACCAGCTGGAGAGTTGGGTGCAAATGAAGTTCATTTTTCTATTTTTCTTGATGCTTTTTAACTAAGGCAGGAAAAACCGTAGAATAAAAGGAAAAATGAATAAATCCAAGTTCTTTGTTATATCTCTTCAAGTCATGGGATTGTAGTCTATTTGTGCTGATACATTAAGGGCTTAAGTCAAGGTGTAGTAGAAACATTACCCAGTGACCTGTTTGAGGGGAATCAAAAGGTGATTGAAGACCACCTGTAACTATAATTGCATTATATTCTGACTTAATATTAAAGGCAGTATTTCTTATTTGACTCATCTAGAATAATATATGAATACAGTAGTATAAAGAACATGTTAAAATCAATGAAATATTATGCTGTGCTTTGTTTTGATTGTTGAAAATATATATATTTGGTTTGACCAGATGGAATGAAGAGTATAACAAGGATGGTTGTAATATGACAGGGAATGCAAAGGGAATGAATTGTGGAATGGCAGAATGGGTAAAACGTATACTTTGAGGTGGTTTAGGCATGTGGGTTCATGTGAAAAGAAAACCACCTGTGACATGGGGAAATAGAATGGAAAAGTACTGGAAGCAGAGAAATGGGGGAAGAATGCATGGAATGGTGCATGCGAGGGAGGCTTGTAAGGACAGGGATAAGTGGAGACTTTTGCCATTGCCATCTCCTTGATGGGATTTCCCAGTGGGAATGAACATCCGAGATATAGATGGATAAATTGTTTTTTCCATTGAAGGAGGCAAGATCGTACACAACTGGTGCACTATTGCTTTCATGCACTGTGCATAAGAGCCTGGAATGAAAACATTTGTCAGTATTAGGTGAATTCATTAATCATACATATGTGCAAAGGAAAAGGTATTGTAGATTTCTTTAGACCTTAAAGGGAATTTAGATTACTGAATGTCACAGAAAAGTATACAAGGGAAAGTGTATGCAAGAGTGTTGATTGATACAGTGATGGAAGTGACTGAATGCAGAATAAGTGAGGAGCAAGAGGGTTTTAGGAAAGGTAGGGGATGTGCAGATCAGATTTTTGTGGTAAAAATGACTGCAAAAGTATCTAACAAAAGGTAAGAAGTTCTATGCTGCTTTTATGGATCTAGAAAAAGTGTTAAGGATATATATGGTAGTAGGTGGACAACTGTTAGATGGTGTGAAAGCCCTCTCTAAAAGTAGCAAATGCATGTGTAAGAGTGGATGGAGAGTTGAGCAAAAGTTTCAGTATACATGTGGATGTGAGGGAGTGCTATATGATTTCACCATGCATTTTTAACATATATATGGATGGAGTGATAAGAAAGTTGAAAGCAAAACTTGGGAAAGAGGTTGCAGAGATGGAGTGTAAGGCACAGATATGTAATGACCCCTTTGTTGTTCATTCTTCTGTGGATGGAGTTGTAAGGATGGTCATGGATGATGAAAGAGATAAAATAGAATCAGAAATAGTTGGAAGAGAGGAGTGCATTGCAATGTTGTATGTAGCTAAAATCTAGTTAATTGATGGTACAGAAGAACTGCACAACACAGAGAGAATTCAAAAGACTATACAAGAGGAAGCTAAATGGAAAGACAGGAAAATGGTGTTTTGATAAATTACCCTTTGGATGTGTGATATGGTTTGATGATGTGAAATTTGAGACTGAGGGATTTCAGATAAATAGAAGGTGTATTGAACAAATATGATGGGATATATGCAGCAATATATGATAGCAATAAAAAAACTAGACATATGGCTGGTGCTTTGAGTTGTAATATAAGAGGGAAGAAGAAAAGTGACAAGCTGGTGCTTTGAGTCGTAATATTAATAAGAAGGAAGAAGATAAGTGACGAACCTGTTTGAGATAGATACTGTGTTGTTTGCTGAAAGTGAGAAGTTGCAGAATGTTGCATCTTTTATGATCCATATAAGAATAGGTCATTGAAAATGAATGTGAGTAAAAGTATAGTAATGGTGTTTGAAAGGAAACAGTTAAAGTTAAAATTTTGCAAAATCCTAGAAAGTTGAAGGAGAAAGTGTACTATACTGTTATAGATATGCAGAAAGAGACTAGATGAGGTGAAAGAATTTAGGTATCTGGAAGCTATCTTGGGTAAGTTTGGTGATATGAAGAGATAAGGAAGAGAGCAGTACAGGATGGAAGAGTCATTGGGTCCCTTAACAGAATAAGGAATGGTAGAGGTGTAAGTATGGAAGTGAAGAAAGGATGAAGGGACTGCATAGTTCTCCCAACCCTGATCTATGCAGCCAAAACATGGATATAGAAAGAGTCATAGAGGTCAAGAATCAAGGCTGTGGAAATGAGCTATTTGAGAGGGGCATGTGGTATGACTAGATGGAATGAAGAAAGAAATGAGAGGATGTATGAGAGATGTGATATGGTGGGGAATGCAAAAAAAGGGAATGAATTGTGGAGTGGGAGAAAGGGTGAAATGAATATTTTGAGGTGGTTTGGGCATGTGGAAAGAGTGCAAGATGGGGATTTTACAAGCAGGATGTATGAAAGTACAATTAAAGGGGCTAGTGTGAGAGGAAGACCACCTGTGACATGGGGAAATAGAGTGGAAGAGTACTGGAGGGAGAGAAATGGTAGAAGAAAGTGAAGAATAGTGTATGCAAGGGAGGCATGTAAGGACAGGGATAAATGAAGACTCTTTCGCCATGGTTACCCCATTGATGGAAGTTCCTTGAGGGAATGGATATCATAGATATAGATACATAGCATATGGCAGAGCGATGACTAAGACAATTAGATATATTCCACATGATAGAGTGAGCAATTGAAGGATAGATTTTAGGAGGGGCATGGGTATGTAGTAGTTGGTGGGCAGCCACCAACCGGGGTACTACCCACCTGGGTTCTGGGAGGGTTAGTGAGGGCTGCGTAGTAAGCCAGCACACCAGTGGGTGTCAAGTTGCACTCCTCTCACCCAGGTAGCTGTCTTTTCTTTCTGCCCTACCCACATGTGGACTGCTGGTATTTTGTCCACAAATGCACAATCCCTCCTTGTCACATATAACACATGATGATACCTAACTCTTACAGCTCATTCTTTGTAACTCTAGATTTTCCTGTGGTGAGTGCTATGTGCAAGCTCTGTCTTTTGGCAGAAGTAGTAGGTGGGAACATCAGGTAGGAGCATTAAGCAGAGAGAAGTAGTAGGTTGAAATATTAGGTGGAAGTTGTCGGTACGAACATTAGGTAGGAGCCTCTGAAAACACTGTGCTAGATTTCCCCTCTTCCATGGCCTGTTAAGGGTGAGGCACTAAAGACTAAGAGGGCAGCTCTGAAATTCACCAGTTATGGAGATTTTTGCCATGGCCATCCCCTTGAGGGCATTCCTGAAGAGAACAAACATCAGAGATATAGACAGACAGCATTGGTTTGTGTTTCTTATGTTAACCATTAGGCTGAATTTTAAGAAAGTGCTAGATAAACAAAAGTGAGCGTAAAGAATTTTTATGAGTTTGGCAAAAGCATATAATAGAGTTGTCAAGAAGAGGTTATGGAATATTTTGAGAATATATGGAATGGGAGAACTGATCCAAACAGAGATGTCATCTTCAGAAAGAGAAGAACAAGGAGGAATGAGTAAGTGTTTGGGAATGAAGTGGGGGTAAGGTATAGGTATGTTGTGACCCCATTGTTGTTCATTTTTCTTTGGATGGAGTTGTAAGGATAGTCATGGTTGATGAAAGAGATAGAATAGAATCAGAAATAGATGGAAGAGAGGAGTGCATTGCAATGTTGTATGTAGCTAATATTTAGTTAACTGATGGTACAGAAGAACTGCACAACACTGAGAGAGAATTCAAAAGACCAAACAAGAGGAAGCTAAATGTAAAGACAGGAAAATGGTGTTTTGATAAATTACCTTTCGAATGTGTGATATGGTTAGACGATGTGAGATTTGAGACTGAGGGATTTCAGATAAATAGAAGGTGTATTGAGCAAATATAATGGGATATATGCTGAAATATATGATAGCAATAAAAAAGTAGACATATGGCTGGTGCTTTGAGTCTTAATATGAGAGTGAAGAGGAAAAGTGTGCAGGTGTTGAAGAATCTGTTGTAAGGAATAATGCTGGATGTATAGTAGGAGATCAAGAGGAAGAGTGCAAGCTGTACAGTTGGATTTTGTTTTGTTTGGATGTAGAGTGGGAAAAGTGTCCTAATTGAGGATTTTAGAGGGGGGGGTATGGGATCAGTAAAGAATTTATACAGCAAAGGAGCTGAAAGTAAAGAAGATCCAAATGAATGAAGTGAAGGGTGTCGGAGAGAAAAGTTGGTGACGGAAAGTACAAAACAAAGTAAAGGTGGATTTTGTGTAGCTTGGATGTGGAGTGAGGAAAGTATACACATCAAGGAATGAAGATATAAAAGGGAGCAGTAAGACTGAGATAGCAATGGTTAAAGAATTTAAGATGCAGTTCCCAGGTGATAGGGGATATGGGATAAAGAAAAGGTGCTGAAAAGATCATAAAGGTTTATATGAATAAGGGGAAGGGCTAGACCAAGGGCAACAGGGGGTATTGAGTAAGAGGGATGCTTCCATACAGGTGGGTATGCTGTTTTAAGGGCAGTAAAGCATAGAGGCCTAGGTCCTGCATTAGTCACCATAGTATACTGAGAGTGACAATGTACTAGATACAGATACAGTAGATTCATATTGTTTTCCTCGTATTGATCCCTTAGAGCATTAGAGGATAACATTTTTAATGCTGTTATGCACAAACACTTGCAGTTTGTTAGCTAAAGCTGGCTCCCAATCTGAGCACATCTTGTGATTAAAATTGATAGGTTGGATTGATGTACACACTTTATTTTGAATTAAGATTCTTTTGTGCTCTCATTGTGATGCTAAGAAGCTTTCAGATTGCAATATCTATTTTCTCTTTTTGTGTGAACAACAAACTTCCAATGAATATGTATTTCAATAAATCAGCCTCCAATGTTTTGAAAGACTAATGTATACTTCAAAGTTCATATCAAAACTCTTGGACAAAGTCACTGCTGACATCGTAGCTTCAGCCACAATCAGCAAAAAAAGTTCAGTAGCCATGTCCTATATATTATGATAGACGTCTTTTTTTTCACAGATTTGGTAACTATTTAGTTGTGATTACCTTTGTGTATCCAGTATGTGGGTTTGCCTAGTTATAAAGGAAAATTTTTTATAATATTGATTTCAAAGATTACACAAAACCATGGTTAACATCAGAACAAAAGAGATGCCAGTAAAAAAGTATCTGTATTCTGTGTTGTTGTATATTATTAGCCACTGATTTATGCTTAGAGAATATATAGCTGTGATTAGCATACTTTTACAAAGCATATGAAGAACTATTCTGCTTCCCTCAGTATCCACATTTGTGTTCAAGTACATGTGCCACCATTAAGTTTTGCGTCCTAAAACAGTTCACAGCCACTAGTTGATCTATGTTCATGTAACTTCATAAACAGATGCATATTGACGAGCAATTTAGCTTACAACAAAAAGCAGGTTACTCCGACCTACATTTCATGCTCCATAGATTACCTGTGTTTAACTTTCATAAGGTCCTTTAGTTTTCTTGGCCCAGAAAGATGGAGACCTCAACAATACTTCTTTGCATAGAAATGCTCTATGTTGCCTGTGAAATGTTTTCACATGTTCTAGAAGGAACATATTGTGTCCTTCACAAAACTAATGAGTTTATCCACAGATTAACATCATGAATGATGTAATGTGTGCTTGTTTCTTGCATTATTCAAGGACAAACTTTATGAACCCGGTTCTGCCTCACCCAGATTTTGCTACATTTTATGTGGTTGATATGTCTGCCTCTTAAAAGTTTATTTTGTAATAATTTCATGATTATATTGAGGTACTGAAGATATTTTTATTTTGATATTTATCTGTACGACTTTGTGTTCCTAGTCATCTAAATTAGTATCAATTTTACATAAAATCATAAATGCTAGTGACCTAATTGTTTTATTTGACCTAGTCAAAAAGTGCCACACATCTGAGGAAATTTTAGATAATATCTGTCATACAATAATCTGAGAATATATGTGGTTTCAGGTTCCCAATCCAAGCATGTTTGGATTTAAGACAGTATAGGAAAAATCTAAACAATCCAATATATATATCTTCACTAATAATAATGACTGTTCACTTGTAGTTAACCATGAGCTCACAAAGAAAACAAAGTTTCATGTAGATTA
Source organism: Panulirus argus (assembly GCA_038088735.1). NCBI lineage: Eukaryota > Metazoa > Arthropoda > Malacostraca > Decapoda > Palinuridae > Panulirus > Panulirus argus. The sequence continues at coordinate 9,736 of JAYMFT010414366.1, read as the reverse complement.
AGTCTGTCAACAGTGAATGACAACTGTGATGCACTCTCATAGCATCATAACATAATTCTCTGATTCCTGAATGGTATAAAAAGATTGCAGAAAAGTTGGTTTAATTTTGTAAAGCAGGTATTTGCAAAAAATTATTTAACCCTTAAATGTCTTAGTTTTCCTTTCCTACCCTCAAAATTCACACTCAAATTGTTTAAAAATGTACCTAACCTTAAAGTTTCAAAGATATTGATTTTTTTTCATACTTGATCGCTGTTTCCCCAGTTAGCGAGGTGGTGCCAAGAACAGACAAAGAAAGGCCACATGTGTTCCCATCCATTCTCTGGCTCTCAAGTTAATGCACCTAAACCCCAGCTCCCTATCCACAACCAAGCCCCACAGACCTTTCCATGATTTATTCCAGACACTTTACATGCCCCGGTTCAGTCCACTGACAACACATCAATAACACGTCATATAACAATGAAAAAAAATCACTTCAGAAATATGTTCATCTACTACTTTCATTTTAATAATCACTTCAGAAATATGTTCATCTACTACTTTCATTTTAATAATGTGTAGAGGAACTGTAGATGTTTCAGCAACAATGTGCTAAAAAGTGTGAGAGTCAGGTGTGAGTATTAAGTGACTTGCCACAGTGCTTGTTTCATTGTTTACAAAATCTACACCAAAAACTTGTATAGTGAATATTTTCATGCTATCTACACCAAAAACTTGTATAGTGAATATTTTCATGCTATGATCAGTGTAATTCACTAATGATTTTTCATAAAAGCAAAACAAAATTTGTGCAAAATTACCAGCCACACCATTCAGACATAGTGTTGTCAAGATAGAGTGGACCTGGTAACAGTGTCTTCACTTTTGCTAGAAAATCTCCATCTGCCTCATCGTGCTTAACTTAGTTAACTTTAAACGCTGGAAGAGTCAGTGTCCATAAAATATAAATGCATGAAGAGTCAATGTCCACATGATGCAAAGACAGATCATCACCGTCAAATAATTTAGGATCATCTGCTTGGTCCTGTAAATTAAGCTAAAAGATACAATTTTCTTCCAAGAAACCTCACAAAAATATGCTCCCATTGGCATGGTTGGAAGATGAATGACTGTTGGGAGAAATAATCATACACTGCTACCTTAAGCACCACCCAGACTCATTGTGTAGTTTTGAAATTCAAGTGCAAAACTTGATGCATAATATATCCACCTAGAGATGTTCTTTAGCTCACATAAATATCCATGTTAACGTGAAATCTGACGTGTAGACAATGTAGAGGCACTGCTTAGATCATGTAAATATTTGTCTGGAATCATTAAGAGGTTAAAAGGAAGTGACAGGTAACAGGTTTTTCTCTCTCAGAAACAGCTGGAACCAATAGTTTATTCCTGATTGTAACAGTTACAATGCACATAGATTTTTTTTTTTCCATCCTTGTTTGTCATTTCCCATGTTAGCAAAGGTAATGCCAGGAATGGCTGAGGAAAAGGCTTCATTTGCTCACATCCATTCTCAGAAACCACAGCCCCCTCATCCACTACCAAGCCTCATGGTTTCACCTGGCCGTTTCATATGTCCTGGCTCAGTCCACTGAGGGCATGTTGACTGCTGTATGCCACATTGCTCCAATTCACTCTATCCAGTGCATGCCTTTCACTTTCCTGCAAGTTTAGGCTCCAAGCACTCAATAGCTGTTTCACTTCATCTTTCCACCTCCAATTTTGTCTCCCCCTTCTCTTTGTCCTCTCCTCTTCTGACACATCAATACCCATTGTCAACTTCTCCTCACTCATTCTCTCCATATGTCCAAACCATTTCAGCACACCCTCTTCAACCCCTTCAACCATACTGTTCTTACTACTACACCTCTCTCTTACCCTATCATTATTTGCTTGATCAAATCTTCTTGCACCACATATTGTCCTCATATATTTCAACATATCCACCCTCTTCTGTTCAATCCATACATCTAGTGTTTTATAGCTTGGACTCTCAGTTCTGCAAAAGACAATTGCTTCTGTTGTATGCTGTCATGTATTGTGTACATTCTTACAGGATCAGCTTCTTCCATCCTTGATTCCATTCAGTAACTTGTTTGTTGGTTTTCCATAGGGGATGGGAACTTTTCTCTATCTTCTTACAATTATAGGAATAAAAGAACATTTGAGAATTTAAAAGTAGGTCATTTTCCAGAGATTCTAACTTTTCTCAAAGCACTAAGGTGCTGGTCTCCACAAATATAAGACACATCAGTTCGTATCCTGACCGAGATTTGAGAAAACTGAACATTTAAGACACGTTTGCAGACCTAACTATAAAATGTTTAATCTTATCCTTGTGGTGTTCACAGAGGTATCAAAGAACAATTTGTCACTGTCTTGGGAGTACTTAATGAATTTACAATTTATAATTTCCAGCAGACCAGTGTACTGACTGTGACCAAGCATTTTGCTGCAAAGAAAGATTTTTAAAAATACATTTAGTTCTTGCCTCATTATCACTCATTCAATGAAAAGCATTTTGAAGAGCTTAATGTTTTATGGTATAGACTATCACTGAATGAGGTTACATTCAGTTTCATAACCAACAGTTATATATGATGCACTAAGCATAGAAATAAAGAAATGAAAAATCTTTAATATCTCTGACATAAAAAAATAACCCTTAAAAGAAAGAGAAGATATAAAGTTATCTTCATACCTTTGTATTAACATGGTCCATTGCTCCTCTTCCTCCTCCTCCTCCTCCTCCACATTGCTCTTTCCTGTTAATCCTCTTCCTCCTTCTACTCCTCTTACTGTAGCTAGTACATTAACATCTGCAGTATAAACAGTGCATACAACATGCTGTTTTGGTAACGGCTGCAGCCACACACCAGCATCATCAACACTTGCACCTCCAAATAAGAGGAAGATATTCCTTTCTATTACACTTGCTTTTCCAATTTGCTGTCCACTTATTTCACAAATACAGTGTAGGTGGTAGAGTAACAAGAAGATATATAGATATATTGCAGTGTAGGTGGTAGAGTAACAAGAAGATATATAGATATATTGCAATATTCACATTAAAAATATGTGAAGACTGCAATTGGCTGATATGCATGGGAAAAATATTGCAGGTATCTTTATTCTGCAAATAATCTAGCCCTTTAACCTTTTATCTGTTACCAATGTCGTCCATCACCCCAGAATTACAATAAGAGAATGTTAGGTACAGTTTTTGTATAATTTCTGAACAGAGTATGTAATTCATGAGGAGTTCATTGTCCCCAGATGATTCTTCAGAAGAGAACAGAGAAGGATGCAACTCATTATGTCAGACTACCAAAAGCATCATCAATCATCAGGACTGGTAAGCAGCATGTGATATAACTACATTTGATATCATTAAGTTATGTACTGGTATCTAAACTATTTGGGCTGGCTCAATTTTCTTCTTTTTAACCTGTTCACCATTTCTCAATTTTGCAAGGTAGTGCCTGGAACAGAAACAGCCTCATTTTCTCTCATTCCCTCTTTAGTTGTCATGTATAATGCAGTAAAACCAAAGCCTACCATCTGAAGCCAAGCCCCACAGGCCAATTATGTGGTTTTCCCTACACTTCGTATTCCCTGGTTCAGCCCACTGACAGTGCATCACCACTATGACTCCAGTCTGTTGTATCCCATGCATACTCTCATCCTTGTGAATGTTCAGCCCTCACTACTTCAAAGCTTCTTTCACCATATCCTTCTGTCCCCTTCTCTGTGTTCCCCTCCTCTCTTATTCTCTCCACTTCAGCCATATAGATCCTGTTTATTAATTCTCCTTCACTCGTCCTCTCCATATGTCCACATCATTTCAGCAAACCCTATTCAGTTTTCTCAATCAGACTGCACTTACCACTACACTTTGCTCCATCACTGTCATTCCTTTCACAGTTAACCCTCGCATCACCATCTCCCCACAATAAGTACACATCTGCAAATAAAAAGGTTTATGCTGGTCAGACTAAAAATTTGGGTTGTAGTCTTTGGGCTGAAGTGCATCTCAGCTCACAACATAGGTTTTGGGGGGCAAATATTTTGTGCTGGAATGCATCTCAGCTTTTTAACATAGAATCCTATGGGAATATGGAATTCATTGAATAATAATCCACTGGATAAGCACCTTTTCAAGAACACATATTGCTCATCAAGTGAGACCTAAGGATAGTAATTTTTAGGGTAAAACAGTAATAACTATCTTACTTTTTGAACTATTTACTTTCTCATATTATTCCTTACAAATATTGTCTGCCCTTACTGAAAAGGTAAATTTTCTAGCTTCTCATAAACTCGTACTTTATTCTTTTCTCGTATTTTTATTTCTTTTGCCCCTTTCTATGTTTCATTCTAGTTCTGGCCTCTATAAGGATTGCTCTCAGTGACTTAACTCATCGTGTGTGTATCAACGGTATAATTATGCCAGTCTTTGGAAAGAATAAAGAGTATTTTTTATCAGACATAATCAGTCCAACTCTCGTTTTCTGTTAATAAATAAAACTACCAAGCAGGTTGTACAGCTCTGGTGCTGACTGAGGCCTCAAGTGGTTTTCAATTGTATTTTCGGCATCCACATGGAATGATTTTAAAATGTATTCTCTACTATGCTTCCTTGACAGACAATTATCTTTTTAGAAGCTGATATTAATATCATTAGAAAAACAATAAAGTTAAAGGCTGAAATTCATCAACCAAATATCAGACTAACTTTGGAGTGCCTTGGTCCCCTTGTAAGTTGATGCAATCTTCTATGCTTTTCACTTCCTTCATGAACATTCTGTCTCTGGATCTTTCGAAGAACAGCACTAAATTGGTATGAAAGTTTCAGAATTGTAACCAGGTCAACCCTCACTCTTCGTCCATGGTGGGAAAATTTAAGGCCTCTCGCCTTTCCTTGTAACACAGCTGCCTTAGCTCCCGTAGTCTTTGATGCCATCATCTGGACCATCTGTAATGGATATTTGCGACCTAAATACGATAGACCATACACACACACCTCAACTTAAGCCAGGAAACCCACTGATCGCCCAGCCCTAAGAGTAGGATGTCCCAATCACAATAGCAGCGTTGGTGTCGCTAATCCACCTCCCTTAGCTCCTTGCCTTCTTTTGAGTTCTAGGTTCAGACTGAAGGCTTAGTCACAGGTATGTACACATGGAACACATCTGTTCCTCTTGTGCTTGGCAGACCAGATACAAGGGAGCAGATATGGTGTTCCACGTGTCCTTACCATTAAGCCTGAAGTTTAAAACTACGGCGGAAGAATAATCAAGGAGCCAATAAAATAGGGCCGCCAGTACTTCCCGTAAGATGACAATATTCGGACTGAGCTGTTTGTCTTCCTGACGAACAAGATATCTGAGATGAACACATCAAATATTGTCATCGTAACAAAGAGATATAATGGCATAAATAATCAAGACGACAATTTCGGGAAGTAGCAGATTTTTGTCCATGTCAGGCATGCTACAGTTAAGGGGAAACAGTTTGGATTACGGAAGGCACGTATGAATTGTGTGGTAAGGGATACAGAGTAAAATGGATTGCAAAACATTATTTTTGTAACTGGCCCACACAAAATGAGCGGAATCCTCTTCCTTCATTCCATCCCTGGTTGTGATAAGAAGTCAGCCTCGAGTGGCAAAGGAAGTCCGAAAGACCAACACGGTATATGTGTACCAAGGCATCAGCTACCTTTATTAAACTCAGCCAAAAGCCTTCAGTAGTGACACAACGACTTTCAGATTCTGGAGAACTTTGTCACCGCAATGTATGGTAAGTTCAGTACAACTGAAGTGGTTCATGATTCACGACTAGAACTTTTATTATTCGCCAGGTAGCGTAGACCTTTTGAACCAATGCTAACAATCAAGTCTGCCGCCCTGCGCCTATCGTTTTGCTGCCCACCAGGTACGATGCATATGGAGTCGGCCAGGAGCTGAGAATCATGCCAGCCTGGCGATGGAGTCAACAAATAAGGATGACCTGTTAGACTACACTTTTTCCAGTGGTGGCATGTTACCAGGAATTCGCAAAATGTGGATGTATAGCAACTCTGTGGGAGGTGCAGGTGGTATTGTTTTGGCTTTGTCTGCACGGCATGTGCAGTTGTACAGATGAAGTCTACGTCTGTACAGTAAACATGGATATTAAGCAGGTTATGATAATATTGCTGAATCAGTTGATACACTCTACAGTGATGCTATTTTATCACAAGACGGATGTTCTGTTTAAACTCTTAGTTAACGTGTAAATGTTGAAAAAAAAATAATGTAGAAATATACATTCACAATAAGTAACTTGCTTTTATTGAACTGATATGATTAAGTAGGTATCACAATATACCTGTCATACTGGCATCATAGAGCAAAAGGACGTTGGCAGTAGAGTAATTTCCATGAAAGGCACCAAAAATGGTACAAAAAAGTATCGAGAGCTGTATTAGGTACAAAATAAAATCCAACATAGTCAAAAACGCACAAAACGCCACCACTGCCATGCGCAATGAACAAATCTATCATTCTTAAGCAGAAAACCTTAACCCGGGATCATCACTGGTTCCCATCTTAGAATCTTAGATAACTTTTAAAGTAATCCATGGGGAAGAAAACACACAATTGCATAATTTAACGGTTATGTCACTATTTGAATGATCATTTCGGTTATTTGTTGGGCCATTCCAATCACTCATGGCTCATCCATTCCAATTGTATTTGATCTGGAATATCATACTGTCGTTTCTAATTCCGTCCAACTACTGTTTTTCGCAGAGTTGTCATAATTTCTGTTCTTGCTGCTGCTTTTTCATTACCCATGATTTACTCATCATTAATGAAAATTGCTAAAAGAGGATCGTTAAGTAATCATGTGATTTCTTGTAATACACATTTTCTGTTGCATTACACGTTTTTTGACTTGAAGAAGAAAAAGTTATCTAATTGTACAACTGTATCTATTAATTCTGTTTATTTCATTTTGATTTCTTCCCACTCGGTGTTGAATATTTCCAAATGTTTTGCTTCTTTAACTTCATGTATGGTATTCTCCTTATTCTCCTATTCGCACCTCTTTCTAATGACCATTATTTCCAGTTTGTATCGTTTTAGTGATAATCCTTTTTTTTTTGTTTGTTTGTTTGCAGTATTTTTCTGCCCATCCTGTTTAAGGTTCCTGCAGTAATTTTGCCAAGCATATCCAGTGAAATATATCGCCTTTACTATAGTTTATAGTGGGTTCTATGGTTTCCATTACTTCACGTGATAAATAAAAGAGGAGATAAGATGCTGCCTTGTTTCACTCCGTTGTTATCAGCTACCAAAAGAAAAATCGATTTTGGTTATTGGTTTTCCGTAAGACATACAACATTTATTTTATTGATTTTAATACCCTTCAGTAGTTTTTCTTATAATTATTTCCATAATCTCGTGGGACGGTGAAAAAAGTCTGAAGATTAATAAATGCTAGATATAAATCAGTGTTATCTTTTCATGCATTACCATTATATCCCTGAAATTGGATTTTTTCCTTTAACTTTCCAATTGCGATTGGGAAAAATGAAAAATATGTTCGAAAATTTGAATTATGAGCGCTCCTTAGCCACGAGCGTGGCTGCAGAGCCAACGAACAAGTGCGGCTGTCTTGACTGGTAGTGTTTATTCTTTTTCCGGTGTGTGAGTACTACCGGTTGTCTTCCGTTCTCCATGTAATGAACTCCCAAACTACGTACCTTCAATAAAGCGCCCCTTTCCTTCAGTTAGAGTAAGTTGCATGTTGACCAGTTTTCGTGAATAGGGAAAGCTCACAATTCAGTAAACAACAAACAGTATGCAGTAGCCAGATGGAGCGAGGCGGTTAAAAAGCCATTGCAACCTGTGAACACTACCAATTTGGACATTGAACTAGAGTAACTAAGCTGAGTAGCTACTCCACGTGACCATAGCTCTTTACCTACTGAAATATGTTTGAAGCCATGTTTGATCTGTCCACGATACATATATATATCAGTCTTAAAAAATGATTTATATGTATCTGCAAATATTTGGTGACTGAATACGTGCTATGTATTTATTTTCGTGACAGTATTGTTAACTGGTTTAAAGTAAGTTGTTTAAACTGATAAATTTACCTTTCAAGGCAATGTTGGTGTCATTTCAGCTGTGATAAATTGTCATAAGAGGTCGGCTTCCGATGATTTTTGTTATTTGCTTTTCGTATACACTTCCAATTAGATTTTTTTTTTTCATTTGAGGCCATTCTGACGATGATGGAGGTACTGTATAAGTGACGATGACTGGCTGGCTTCCCTCCCTTTAAGTAACCTTTCAATAAAGATAAGGGGCCAAAGGAATTTGTGCTAATTACTTGCTGCATCATAATGACAGCTGATCACTTTTAAACTTTTCTGCTTAGATGCAATTGTTACTTTAGCATTAAAGGGTCGGTAGTCTGGCGATAAGATCCTGAGGGCGCAGCTTGTGATGCCAAAAATCTGTGAAGTGGAGATCGGGCGGGAAGAGGCAACTGTAGAGTGAGGGTGAATGTTAGTGAGCAGGACACAGGTCAATGAAGATAGGTTGACAATATGCAATGTCGTGTACTGCATCTGACCACTCGTAGTCACTCCGGGGGTCGGCAGTTTAGGAGTTTATGGCTAATTTAATTTGCAATGTGAAGACTGCATGAGAAATAAACATTGGTATCAACCTGTGCTACCCCTGCAAGGGTGTGCAAGCTCATGGGTGAGCTACTGATGCAGCTAATGGCGAAGGGACAGGAAATTAAGGTGTGGTTAGAGTACAGTGGTGCTGGTGTGGTTTTGGGTGTACGTCAGGAATGGGAGGAGTTGGCCAAGGTTCCATGATTGTGCAGCAGGAAGGAGGGGACGTCCCCAAAGTCCCGTGCTGCTGCTGCTGAGGCAGAAGGGCTTGAGTTTGTCCGGTCACATGGCTGAGGACGCTCTCAACAATGTTTACACTTTATCTGTAACCGGTCGAATAACCTTCAAGGCGGCGGTGCGTGCCTTATAAGGCGAAAGAACGTTGTTGCATGCTGTGATTTCTGCCCATATGTGAAATATATCTGCGTGCGAGAAAGGCTGATAGAGCAATGAGTCACCGAGTTAGCGGCTGGAAGGGCTCTGTAGCAAGCCTGAGGTTGTTCACGCTGTATGGAGTGTGAAATATTAATGCTGGCCAGATGGGCAGTGTACCACCACGATGGATCATGGTCTCCTAAAGCTCTCAGCTTCCTAAATGAGGTGAGCCCGAGTCGTATGACTTGCTGGCTAGCTGCCAAATGCCACTGGTACCTTTAACTGATACTGTCCTTGCGCTTCGCTACTCTTGTCTTCACATATACATTATTTCAAGTTTTCTTGGCAAACTCACAAAAAAAAAATATTTGAAACGTGTTAGCATTTCGCGGGACGTCGCGAATTCATCAGGCAAAACTTGTTCTATCTAGCTGTCGGCCGGGGCAGTAACGAGGAATAGGAACAGGATACCAGAGTCTCCAGGTCCTTCGGTCGCCAAGCTGCTGTTAAGGCAAGAGTTTCCACTAGGACTATGGTTGCGGGGAAGGAAAACGCGACAGCTCGGACGCGTCATTTGTGACAAACGATTGATTTTTTTTTTTTTTTTTATAGATGAGACGGCACGGGCAGCTGAGGCCCTAATCAAGGCCATCCCATTAACGCTATATATATATA
>JAYMFT010414355.1:0-18033 GCA_038088735.1 Panulirus argus | reverse complement strand
ACACACACACACACATATATATATATATATATATATATATATATATATATATATATATATATATATATATATCGTTCTTCGTTTATAGTTGTTCGCCGTATTCCGCTGAAACCAGCAGCGGCAGAAAGACAAATGAGCCTTAGAGGAAAAATCTTTGCTTGGCCCCTTCCTCTACCCCTTCCTCTGCCCTTCTTCCACCCCTTCTTCGCCTCTTCCTTCACCTTTTCTTCTATTCCTCATCTGGGAAAAGTGTTACATAGCGGAGGAGAGTCTGCAACTGCCGGCATCGTACTTCTTAGTTGCTTTCCAGAACATACAGGAGATGCTTGAGTAGTACTGAGTCTCCCTCTTCCCTACCTCCTTTATAAAGATGGCTTGGAGGTAGTATGTACCTGATTCATCCCATTAAGCTGGGAATTTACATATTGATATAAGACAGATAGATGGGTATGTTGAGGAGATGGACAGACGGATAAACAGGTAGATAAGTAGGATGATCCTCTTCAGTCACATGAAAGTGTTCTAAACTTTCACTGTTCATGGTCAGTCACTCGAGCGTAACCGCGGATGGCGTGTAACTTGTATTTGTCTCAGAGAGGAAGATAGATGCGTCGCGGTCGCATTTAATTTTGTCGAGAAAATATGAAGGCAAGACGCCATGTTCTTTCGAAATGCTGACGCTGGGTGATCTCCGTCCTCGGGGCTTTCCAGCCTGCATTGGACAGATCCATTTGTCCTGAATGCACTTTGATATCTTGGATAAACTGGTTCCTTGTCAGACCTGGGTCGAACGAGCGCGTGCAGAGTGAATTCTTTTCATCTGCTCTGGCTGCAGGCGCTTTTCTCTACAACGCGTAATCCCGTGCCGGATCTGGAACAACTTGTCCTCAGTGTATATGGATCTTATACATATCAAGCCACAGAAATATCAAGCAAAGAATTATCTTCTGTGTCGATAGTTGGATGGGTTCGTCCGCGTGTCGCCAGTAGGAGTCCAGGTCGATGCTGAGTATGGGAGGTGACAGCACCTGCATGGCCAGATAATGTCACGCTCTCCTCCTTCCCGAGAGATGTAACCATCAGTCATTACTCTCTGGCTCTGGGATTTCCTCCGTCCAAAGAGTACATATCCCAGTCTTTGAGGCATCAAGGTTTAAGCAATGTGTATCCGATCCTTCATCACAGAGCAAAGTTCAGAGACAAGGATGGAATCCCAGACGTGACCTGAGTGTACAAGCCCCAGCAGGTGCTCTTCATTAAGAAAGACCTGCAGGCATCTCGTCTGGCGCAAGGACCTCGCCATCCACTTCTGCTTATTAATGTTTTACTCTATGCTAATGAGACGGTAACGTAGCAGGAAATAAATAAGGTATCTTATTTGTTTCTTGTACATATTATAAACAAGTAATATCAGTTCTTGGAGAAGTGAAAATGCGAGGATTAGATCACCAGTGTTGAGGCGGTCTTATACAGACTCATTTTGCATCGTTTTAGTGAAAGTCAGAGTTGTTGTTTGTATCATACGACTCAATTTCAGACTGTTAACATGAACTTCGACACATCTATACCATACTTGAGCAGTAAGATCCTACAGCGCAAGGTGAGAAAGAATAGCGTTACATCTGATGTCAAGTGTGCGGGATTAACGTCCGAACGTCAAGGAAAAGTCCATACCAAGAACCGGCAGTAGAAATGCACGAGGAATTCAGGCTGGGGACTGAGCCAAGTTGAGGCGATGGAGAGGCTTTAGCAAGCTGAAGGCAACCACCGGTGGATGTCCGACAACCTGACCCAACACTTACAGCTGTACCATCAGCGGCAGGTAGAAGAGGAAAGGCAATTCCTAGCCTACAGCTTAAAGCAGGAGTCAGCAGCTCTGGCCGAGGAGAGTGAACAGTTGCAAGGTCAGGTTGGACAGGGAGAAGTTCTAGTTTCTTTGATGCAGGAGGTACCAGTGCTTCTCAGGAAGCAGTCAGAACGGCTGGATCACCAGAATGACCAGGAAGAGAGACATGACCAGCAGGAGGAACGGCTAGAGATGAACACAGCGGCTCGACCATCAAGGGGAACGGGTGGACCCACACAGGAGCAGAGGCACCAACATGGAGGACGGTAAACTGGAACGAAGCTCGACCAGCAGGTGGAGCAGGCACACCAGAATAGGCTCGACCAGCTGGAGATACAGGTATACCAGAAGTGGCTCGACCAACTGGAGGATCAGGTAGAACAGAACAGGCCTGGCCAGCAGTAAGAATAGGTACACCAGAGCATGTAGATCAGAATATCAACAATCCCGACCAGCAGGTGGAACAGTTAGACCAGAATTGGCTCGACCAACAGGAGGAACAGGTAGACCAAAACGAACCCGACCAGAGGGTGGATCTAGTAAACTAGAATAAGCTCGACCAGCTATAGGATCAGTCACACCAAAACAAGCCGGAACATTAGGAGAAACAGGTAGACCAGACCAGGCCCGACCAGTGGGTGGAACAGGTAGACCTGAACAGCCGGAGGTACAAGCGGACCGAAATGGGCAGCGGCTGGACTGCATGGGAGGTGGGAGGTTTCAGATGCAACAGGTTTAGCAGCATTTGCCGGGTCAACAGCTGGAGGAAGCGACCGGGATCGGAGTCAGGACGGAAATGTGAAGGATAAGTGAGGATGACATAGACCAGCCAGGGATTGGGCTTTAACAGGATGACAATACGTGGAGCACCCAGCAAACAGTCTTGTGGCAGGGAACCCGATTCTTGGGCTTCCTGCATTACCACAAGGAACCCACTGTACTTCGAGACACAGGAAGGGTGCCTTGCGCCAGGAGCTCCGGGAGTTCGACGGAACAATTTGCGTGGGTTGGGTTTGGCGGGTTTCGAGCTAATTCCGTAGGCTAATAACTGAACACCGAAGGTGTGCTAAACGAAGCTGACACGAGTTTTGAAGGGGTCAGCACAGGAGATCCCAAGGCACCTGTCAAAGGAGGAGCGGCACTGCTGCAGGACCTTAGAGGGTGGGCACTGCAGAGATATTACAGCATTTCCCACAAGGGCAAGGTATTCTGAACCAAGTTCAGGTCAGAATAAGAGGGGAGGCCCTGCATGATCAAGCACGGGATCGCACACACTGCATAACAGATACCACAGCCAGGGATGTTTGTTATGCCCTTATTTGTACAATTCATCGATGCCGTAGACATCGCGGCTCTCAAACTCCAAGTCGAAAAGTCTTAATTAGTCAACCAAAAGAAGAACGCTTTATCCAGAGTGCTGGAGATGTAGTTGGTTGAGAAGTCCAGCCAGGATGAAATGACTACAGCAGATACAACAGACTTCAAGGCAAAGAGGGCAAGAGTCCAGGATATGGAGGAGATGACTGCTGACAAGGCGGAGGAGCCCCGTGTAAGAAGAGCAATTATCCTTCAGGTCTGAGGGTAAGAAAAAGTCCCCCGCGTTGTGGGGAATGTGCCGGAGCTGCGGTAAGGAAGGCCACTCGAGGCGCGACTGTAAGACTGTGAAACTTTAATTGTTTATCCTACAGGGCATAGTGCAACCTGGCAGGGGGTAGGCTACAGAACGTAAGACTGTAGTGGAGTTGTGATCAGATGGGACACCTGTGGAGGGAGTGGGAACAGGCAGCTAAAGAACTCTAGCTGGGCTCCTGAGGTATGCTGCCTGAACAAAGCAGTGATGAGACATACCCAGGAGAGCCCCAGCCATCTGTAGTGAGGCAACGGTAAGTGGCAACTTTGTGCACTGCTCAGCCTGCAAGCCGTGCAGGAGGAAAATCTCACCGAACAAGTGTCGTGAAGCCAACTCTAAGGGTACCATTATCGAAGCAGACAGCAGAGGGCTTTAAGAGGAGGACCAGGATATGCGGCCTTTCCTTCAGCTTAGGAGAAGTCAGCGACCACCAGTCCTGTCGTTAAGAACTACTAAGCCTAGCGAGACGTTCTACAGTTGGAGGTCGACCTCTTGTAGCACCAGTAAGAGACAGATAATGGTGTCACGAAGGTCTGAGATGGGCTTCCATCCTGATTGAGATGCATAACGGCCCGTCCAACGGTCACCCTGGGATACAGAGGGCGTTTAGTCAACTCCGTCAGCGCTTCAACTATAACAGCACGTAACACGACATCGAAGAGTGGTACTGGTTATGACACGTGTCAAAAAAAAGGGAAAAAAAGATAGGAGCAGCGGGGTCTGGATCCCCTACAACTCATCCAGGTCGGTGAGGCACGGAGACAGTCACCTTGGAACTGGCACGAGCACCATCAGTCTTCAGGGCTGGACACACATACATCTGTGTAGTCTGAGCTGCTCTACTCAATGGCCAGAAGCCTATTTCATCCCGGACTAGAAGACCAGGTAACTGGTGGATCAGTTCCTCACTCTGCTATGTCGAACGAGTTGCACTCGGACCAGGGCCAGAACATCCAGTCTACAGTCTTCTAGGAGTGTTGCCAGCTGTTGAGCATCAATAGGTCAGAAAGACGACGAGGCCTCAGTCTGACAATGTAATGGAGAGGCTCAGTCCAATCTAAGGACAAGAGCTGGACAAGCGCTTTACCGAGGTAGTTCTGAGTGGGACTTGAAGCTACCAGCTTTGCTGATGGAATATTGGTCTGTGGAGCTGATGACCGGGCACGAGCTGTGAGTCTATTGACCAAAACGACCGCTTGACGAGGGAGTGCTGGAATATGCAACAGAGTTTGCAAGGGAACTGCAGGAGCGGCTGGAGGAGGTAATCCGTCATTCGCATAAGAATTTGAAAGTTTCTGGAAAGGTTATGAAGAGGCAGAGCGACTTTAAGTCTTCTTGAAGTATCTTTCAGTTGCAGGATAATGTGCGGCTGTGCAACCCTTACAGGAGGGAAAAGTTGATTTCAGTGGGTGGGAGGGGCTGAGCCACACCCTGGGGCACCTGTTTGATGTTATGCACAGTATTTGTAGGGCGAGAAGGGCCAAGGCTACAGTGCTAAATGGCCTACGCTGCATTACGGATCAGGCCATTACTCGTGGGTTGAGGGTCGGCTTCAGATTAATCGTGACAAGATCCCAGCGAAGACTGAAGCGCCAGAGGCAGAGACGGAGGAACCCGTCAAAGAACTCACTCGAAAGGAGTCATCATTTTCCTGCTTCTGGAAAAAGTGCAGCCTTGTGCTTCCGGAACCTTTAGAAAGGTCCTGAATAAAGGCTAGGGGAACAAAGGTGAGCGTGGTGGCGTGCACGGAGTTTCAGATTGGGGGAAAAGTGTGGTTTCAGGAGTCGTAGGAGATGTGGGGATCAAGAGTTTGCTTCGGAGAATGTGTGTGAGAAATACTTAGAGAAACCAACATATACATATATACATGCATATACATACACATGCATATACACATGCACACATGTACATATTCATACTTGCTCGCCTCCATCCGATCCTGACACCACTCCGCCCCACAGGAAATAGCATTGCCACCCAGCGCGTCAGCGAGGTAGCGCCAGGAAACAGACGAAAAGGCCACATTCGCTCACACTCAGCCTCTAGCTGTCATGTGTAATGCACCGAAACCATAGCTCCCTATCCACATCCAGGCCCCACAGACCTTTCCATGGTTTACCCCAGACGTTTCACATGCCCTGGTTCAGTCCATTGACAGCACGTCGACCCCTGGTATACCACATCGTTCCATTTCACTGTATTCCGTGTACTCCTTTCACTATCCTGCATGTTCAAGACCCGATCGCTCAACATCCTTTTCACTCCATCCTTCCACCTCCAATTTGGTCTCCCGCTTCTCCTTGTTCCCCCCACTTCTGACGCACATATCCTCTTTGTCAACCTTACCTCACTCATTCTCTGCGGATGTCCAAAACATTTAAGCGCACCCTCTTCAGCTCTCTTTTTATTACCATACTTTTCTGGAACCCATTTATTACTTACTCGATCAAACCACTTCCCACCACATATTGTCCTCAAACATTTCATTTCTACGTAACACACCCACCCACCTTCGCACAGCCTTATCTATAGTCCATGCCTCGCATCAGTATAATATTGTTGGGGCTACTATTTCTTCAAACATACCCAATTTTGCCCTCCTAAATAACGTTCTCTCTTTCACACATTCCTCAATGCTCCCAGAACCATCACCCCATCAACCAAACTATGACTTACTTCCGCTGCCATGGTTCTAAAACACCACTTCCTCAAATTTTTCTCCATTCAAACTTGCATCCCAGCTAACTTGTCCTTCAACTCTGCTGAACCTAAGAAACCTTGTTTTATTCACATTTACTCTTATCTTTCCCTTTTCACACGCTCTTCCAAACTCAGTCACCAACTTCTACAGTTTCTCAATCGAATCAGCCATCAATGCTGTATCATCAACAAACAACAACTGACTCACTTTTCAGACCCTCTTATTTTCAACAGACTGCATACTCGCCACTCTCTCTAAGATTCGTGCATTCACCTCCATCTCCACCCCATCCATAAACAAACTGAACAACAATGATGACTCCACACACACCTGCCGCAGACCGACCTTCACTTAGAACCATTCACACTCCTCTCTTCCTACATCCTGAATAAAAACTTTTAACTGTTACTTGCAGCTTTCCTTTACACTGCATATTCTTAAGACTTTCCATAAAACATCTCTATCACCCCTATCATATGCCTTCTCCAGATCCATAAATGCCACATACAAATCGATCTGTTTCTCTAAGTATTTTTCACACACATTCTTTAAAGAAAACACCTGATCCACATATCTTCTACTTACTTCACTGCTCTCTCTCTTCCCTTTCCACATCCTTCTCCCTTCTTTTTCTTCCTCCTTTCCTTTCTCAACCTTTCCTCCTCCTCCTCTTACGAATCTTCCTCCTTCTTCTTTACTTTGTTTCTCTTCTTACTCTTTTTTCCCCTTTCTTCCCTCCATTTCCTACTTTTTCTTTCCTTTTTCTCCGTCAGGCACTTCTTATTTTCTCTCTTTTCCTTCCCCTTTCCTCCTCTTCTTCCGCTCCCACCCCCCCACTCACATTCTTTTTATCCTATTTTTCCCCTCCCTCATGTTCTTCCTACTCCATTTCTTCACCTTCAACACTTACTACTCTTTTTCCATCCCTATCCCTGTCTTTCCTTCTTGTCTTCCGCTAACACACCTCCTCCACCCTAGCATTCCTCCTCTTCCTCTTCTCTTCCCTGTTCCTGCTTCTCCTCCTCCTGCCTATCCCACACTCTGGCCTAGGACTGCCTCCAGGGTTTCATCTACTTCTGTTTCTCTCCGTACTTCCATAGCCTCTGTTCTTTAACTTCTTTCTCTTAACTTGGCTTTGCTTTGGTCTCTACTCTGTCTCCTCTTTATACTTAATCTATCTCTGTAACACCTACTTCTGTCTCATATCCTTATATCCCCATCATCTACTTGTCCATCCTCTTCCATCTTCCGTTGTCTCGCGCCTGTTCACATCCTCGTCCGCGTTGTCACACATTCGAAAAAGAGGAAACGCAAACATCCGGATCACCCTTTAGTAGAGTATGGGTCGTGGACAGTTGTAAACCCCACCTTTAACTTTTGGGCTTAAAGTCACTGTCAGCAAGAGCTGTTTTGAACCTTCAGTGCCGATGACCATCTGTAGGTTTTGGCTGAGGTCATTTGTTACACTGGATACGGTGGGGAAAATTGTGATATGGATTGGAAAGGCGAAGCAGACATGGAATGGAAGGAGAAAAAGATAGAGAAATAGATGAAGATGTAGACAGTGTTTCAGAAGGACTAGGACACAGGCTGACGAAGCCATAATTACGGAGGCACAGAAACGCGGGCAGAGAAGAGAGGAAACTTGCGGGTGGAGCGACATTTTGACGAAGCAGAAACAACCACCAGCTCAAAAGTTACCCCAACAATCAGGCTGACGACACACTCGTCCCGCCTCAACCATCCAGCCAGACGATCAGCAAAACTTTTGCCCACTGAGTCTTTCTTTCTTCACGTCCCGGTGTGGTGATGTATCCAGATTCTGTTTCCTTACGTGACTAGTTTTAGATTTTAGATTATCTGATAATATTCTTCTTCATTTTTGTTAGTCACTTATAACATCTCTTTGTTCCAATTTCTGTTCAACTGGGCCTTAGTGCCTCTTTTAGTATTCCCTTATTGGTGCTTCTTCATTTCCTGGTATTGTTACACTATATTCTCATCCCTCGTCCTGCCCGTGAATTGATTCAAAAAATTCTTGAAAGTGCATTTTCAGGTCACGGATAATGGTAAGTTAACCATCGCAACTCACGAGAGCCAGATGCAACATGCGGGGTGGTAAATAAGTTATTAAAGCTAATCAAACTCATGAGACAAGGAGGGGGTCAGACTGGGATGTCGATTGTGACCTCCAAACGTAAAACGAGAAGAGAAAAATTAATGGCTACGAGCTTTTGTAAACTAAGCATTTACTTCAGGCTTGTGGTGTATTTGTATCCTGAACTGAATACTGAAAGATGTAAGAAGTTCTGTCACCGTATCAAATGTTTCAAGTACTTCTCCTCATTCTATCAATGCTTGAAGTAGCAATCCACAGCCTTGGTGCTGTTTTTGATGAGAGGGATTGTGATAGTACCTTTCAGGAGACTCAGGGAGTGAGAAAGAAAGAAGGAACCTGTGTGATTCCAAGCATTTCAGGTAGTGGATCAAACTTTATTGTTTTTTTCTGAAAGCCGATGTTAAAATCTCATTTCCTTGGTTGCAACTTTTGAAGACTTTTTTTGTGTCACAGGACATGATAAGGTGTAGCCCTGTGTTTTGCTGGAGGGTCATGTGTCTAGTCTTGTGGCCTCTTCGCTCAAAAAAACTTGGTGCATGGTATGTTGGCTACACTTCCACAAATGTTGACTCATTCTACGCCGTCATGGGTGCATTCATCAAAGAATGCTATAATTACTGTGTGCTGAAAACACACAAGATCAGGAGTTGGAAGCGCAGGAACTAAGATTCATGACGAAGAGCTACAGGCTCTTGATGATAAGGTCCGAACAGCTGCCGCTACCTACCACCAGGACCACAGCGGGGACACTCCTCATTCCTTTCTAAACGATTGTAAGAAATTTCGAGGGATGTGGGCTCGGATACACACTGACTACTGGCAGTAAGATGTTAAGTTGATTCAGTGGGAAAGCGGCGCGGGCTATGCTGCTACAGAAATGGGCGATGTACAGGAACGCTAATCACTGGTGACAGATAAAATGGAGAGGTTAGAGGATAGATTTGTTGCTGTAGAGGCAACCTGCCAGCCTGCTAGGAAGACTTATCGACCATGAGTTTAGGATAGGGAGATTCCGACCCATAGCAGGTCTAGTTTAACTGATAATGAAGTGCAGGATGATCAAAGAATCATTCTTGTTCGGGATTTCTTAGTTAGGAATCAGGACCAGGAGTTCGGTATTAAGGGTGAGAGAAAAAATTTTGTGCTCTTTTAGTACAAAATTGGAAGGTATTTTGGGGAAGTTTGATGACATTGTCCCAAACACCCCCGAGGATTCGACATTCGTTGTCCAGGTCGGGACAAACAACATAGTCAATGGAATATTAGAAGAAATTTTATCGAAGAAAAGGGATCTTAACTGTAGGTTCAAAGAGAGCCGTAGGAACTAAGGGATATTTTGATTGCTGCTTAGATATGACGGAAATCCTTGTACCCTCAGTAGAATGCCGTTGATAAACAGTAGAACTGAGGCTCTCTGTAGGGAGGAAAACGTCTTTTATACAGTTTTATTGAATCATTTCTCTCGAGATAGAAGCTTCTTTGCCAAGGATAGACTCCTCTAGAATGGAACAGGGAAAGCCCATCTTGGCAGAGTGCTGAATGAGCATATTATGTTTATTTTCAAAAGACATATACTAGTTGGGTACTCAGAACACAGGAAAACCGAAAGAGATATTCAAGATAAAAGGGAACATGGCAGGCTAGGTAAACAAGAGGTCAGAAACTTGACGCAGGATAATAGGAATAATGTAGGCAGGGAACATTGCGGAACAGAACACAAAGTGGTCAGTTCTCAGGTAGTAGAGGTCATTCCACAGGTAGCGGCGGGGGACGGGCCGATGGGGGTACATGACGGGGTGTGTCAGCTGGTGCTGCCGTTTGGGAACGAGGCAGGTCGGAGAAAAGGCAGATTACAGCAACATGAGATTAGTTCTCAGTTGGAAGCAGGGAACAAGGCAGGTAGGAAGCAGTATGGAATAGTTCAAGTAATGGTTACGAGCTGTATTCATGTAATCGGGCTCCCCACTGCTTCTGCTGCACATATACATGTCAAGGAAAAAGTCTCAGTCATGTATTAGAATATTCTATGTTCACGCGCAGATTATACGTTACAAATTTCCGGAGTTATAGACGACTGAATTGGAATAAAGTTATGATATGATTGGTATTTCGGAATCTTGGCGAGATATTAGGAATAGAGATTTCCTTGCCGAATACGCCATTTTTGGGTCCACTATGTTTAACGGAGGTAGGGGAGATAGAGTAGGCTGTGGTGTCTTGCTCTTTGCTAGAGCTTATCTCTATACTGTGCTGAATAATGATACTGCTTTTGATAGAATGAACTTCATTTTTGTAGAATTCAAAGATAAGTTTCGGAAGAAAATAACAGTAGGATTATTTCATAGGCCCCAGCACAAACATTAGAGGTAGACGAAAGACTGTATAATCAAATACTAGAAATTGGAAATGAAAACGATCCGGTCATTGTAGGATCGTGGGATTTACCTAAATGTGATTGATAGTTCCCTGATGCAGTTAGTTAATAAACCTACTCTCGACGAGATTTAGATTAAGATTTAGTTTTAACTACAAATGAGGATATCGTAGACAATGTCGAAGTCGGAGATTAATTTGTTACAAGAAATCTCTGGCGAATTACTTTTGATATAGATTTTAACATTGCCTATAATGCTGGTCAACATGAGAATCACAAAACTATACCAAATTTTAGACTTGCAAATCGTAAAAGTCTTCACATTTCTCATGAAAGGCAAACTTAGGATGATATTATAAATGAAAACGATATGGATGTAGCCTGGGAGAGCTTCAGTGAAACGTTCAAAGCAGTGGAGGGATCATTTGTGCCAACGAGTAACAGGCGGTCATTTTGCCAATGCGAAACCAAAATGTTAGAACGATGACATAAAAAAGTGTCCGTTGTCTAAGAAAGCAGCACATAAGAAAGTTATTACCCAGTCAAATAATCCATTAATTAAATGAAAATGGTGATTTGGTTCATGACAACGAAGGCATGGCAAAGTTTTCATATGATTTTCTCGCATCTGTATTTACATTTAAAGAGTCCAATTCCACTGCTAAGAGAGGAAAACATTTTATGACACATGGACATAAGGGTTTAAGATAAAGTATTAGCACTAACTGGAATAAAGATAAATAAAGCAGCAAGCCCAAATAAGATTTATCCAAGCACAACGAAAGAGGCAAACATTGACATAGTTAAACCCTTAACTCTCTTCATTTAGTTACTTGCTACGGGGAAAGCACCAGAAGAATGGAAACTTGCTAATGAAACACCCATTTTCAAAATAGGTAATAAATCACTGCCCGGAAGTTATCGTCCTGTCAGTTTAACGTCTATAGTTGGTAAGCTTATAGAAACCATCATCCATGATAAGATTGTAAACTATTTAGAGAGCCACCTCTTAGCATGGATTTCGACAAAATCGTTCATGTCTGACAAATTTAAATGATTTCTTTAATGATATAATCAATATGTACGATGAAAGTAAGGCAATTGATATCATCTATCTAGATTCTCAAAAAGCTTTCGATAAAGCTCCACATCAAAGGTTACTAACTAAAGTTAAGTCATACGGTGATTAGGAGGCTGGTTAACTGGTAGTAAGAGTTATGACTGATGGTCAAGCCTCAGAACAGTTAAACGTAACAAGTGGTGTACCACAGGGATTAGTTTTGGGACCAGCTCTCTTTCTCATATATATCAATGATATTGTGAGATATTTGAAATTGTAAGATAACAAAATTCGCAGAAGATACTAAGTTAGTAAATAAGTCTACAACAGCTTCAAAATGACATAAACAAAGTGATGTACTGGTTTTATATGTGGAGAATGAATTTTGATATCGATAAATGCAAAGCTTTTCATGTCGGTATTAGAAATGAAAAGGCAAGCTACAGTATGAATTCTTTGGAACTGCAAAAGGTAAATGAGGAAAAAGACTCGGTCGTAATAACCTCTGGTGATTTAAAGCCAAGTAAACAATGCACATAAGCAGTTAAAAAGTAGAATAAAGCATTTTGATTTTTGGCAGGGCTATCGAAATTTACGTCCAAGGAAAATATCCTTACTCTTTGCAAGTCACTCAAACATCGACATCTTCAGTATTTTGTTCAGGTATAGTTAGCCTACTTGAGGAACAGTAACGACAAAATGGATAGAGAGCAGGAACGAGCTAAGAAAATGATTCCCGGTTTGAGAAACAGATTAAAACGGCTTAAATCTGTTTAGTTTAGAAAAGAGAAGGTTAAGGGATGATCTGATACAGGCTTTCAAAATTATGATAGGTTTCGATAATCTCGATCGAAAGACTTTCATAAGAATAGATTCGTTTGATTTCACTAGTAGTAACTGGTACGGACTCGTGGACAAACGTTTTAAGTCAAATTAGGCGAAATGTTTTTTTCTTCAACAGGATTTTCAACATATGAAATGGTTTACCAAGTAGGGGAGTTGAAAGTAGTATCATAGATACATTTAAGAATTGACTTGATAAATATTTCGCTTCAAAATCACGACTGACATTATTTTCGCCTTCTTAACTACATTGAAAGTTTTTTTTTATAATACTTTTTCTAATTTTAATAGACAAGTATTTCCATTCTTACCTTCCTGACCTATGATTTTCATATCTCTTCCGCTATCACAAACTGCCTCGAAGGGACCCAGTAGTCTATTGCTATATGAATTCCTTTGTATTCCTCTGCAATGCTGTCTGCAATGCAACATTGATAACGTCCAAAAGAAGTTAAGTATGGAGTCGCATTAACAAAATAATTTCCAAAGAATCACGACCCAAACATCATCCCGTTAGACTAAACCAAAGATAAAGCACAACAAACAAAACAGTGTCTGTCTGAACATAAATCACGGCCCCGGCTCAGTCCACTCCGGACTATGTACACTGTACCGTCCTTGGTGGGAGCCTTCTACTTTGTACTAATTGGATTGTTGTGGATGACGTCCATCACACTTGGAGAACCACATCGCGTACTAATCAAAGGCAAAGCCACTGCATCAGCGGATGATGGTGCCGATTATGACGTGATCCGACTTATCCTGAGCATGAAAATTCCTACTAACCTTCTAAATGAACCTTCAGCAAGAATCTGCTCCCGTACCTGGACACGCAGTATAGTGATACCTATGATCAAGCCTATCTGACAAATTTTGATCTATCTCTCTCACGCTCTGTTTCTTTAAAGTCTTTAAACGTACCATTCTCACCAGACTCATGTATGTACATCACTCGAATAGCTCATCTTTTTGGCTTCTTACCTGGAAGGGAAACGCTCAATTTCTGTAGTGAGTACTTGGCTCGCAAACAGATCCCATACACAACCTTCATAGATATTAAGTCTTCCTTTATTGTTTCAAATGAAGATATCCTGGAGTAACCTTTCAAGTATAAAGTTTGATCAGATACTCAAACAGAGCAGAGTTTATCTATCACATCGTCATTTCTGGTTTCTACTCGGAGGCATCCTCATTGACTCCCTTGCTTTTGCCATGGGGACTCCCCAGGAAGGAGTACTCAGCCCGACATTATCCGATGTTCTCATGCACCAGTTCCTGTCCAAACTTGACGATGATACTGATAATGTTATAGTTATGTATGCTAATGATGACTGTCTTAGCCACAAAAAAAAAGGCGCAAAATCAGAAGGAAACAAAAAAGATTCTCTCCTTATTTCGAATTGATCCAAGGAAAAAGGTTTTCAGGTATAGGATGTTCAACAAAAGGATATATGGAAAGAAATTAAATATTTCCTTCATTTAAACTAACAGCAAAATTTCAAGGTAAATATCATTCGCATATATGCAAGTTTTATTCTGATTTATTTGTAAACTCCTACATGTCTCCCATCATTAGCAGTAATCAGTCTAATTCTGCTCTCATTTGCTCAGTCTCTGACAACGCATCATCCAGCACAACCGTAAGGATGGATACGATAGCATCACGTATACGAAGTTCCATTTTCTAATCATCTCTTGGTATGTTCTGGATGACGTGTTTTCAAAGAGCCTCAAATATAAGAACCCAAAGTGGAACGAGCGGGCCAAGTTGTGGGTCTCGCTCTGGAAAGTTTTCGTTTAAACATGTTCCAAAGTTCAAGCAAAGTGATGAGGTGATCTACCCTGTTGAAGGATAACACTTAGCAACAGGTCAGGGCCGGTTCTTGCAATTACAGATTAGGAAACCCTTGTATCTTTCTCAGAGTTGGAGCGTTGGATTAGATTCATATAAGGTAACGATGGAAGGCATGTTGAAGTTCGCTAAGAATTGCGATTAAATCTTGCAGTCAGGGGGATGATATATTCCTCGAAATCGTATTATTATTGCTAGCAATGCTAACAACTTCTGTAGCTCTACCTGTCCTTCACTTTTCCGTTCTGACGGTACTATATCTGTCTCTCCAGTAAACAAAGCAACTCTGGTTCTCTTTTCTCCTCTAATTCTAACTTAGATGACTCTTACATTCCATCACCCTCTGATGCTCCCCTTGCTAATCCTATGCCCTTTCTAGTAAACTCTTTTCACACTGTCCGAAAGACGATTCTCTATCTGTGCACAAGCAAGGCTTATGGACCTGATAGCATCTATCCCTGTGTACCGAAAGAGTGTACCTTTGAACTTACAACTGTGCTTGTACATCTGTTCCGTTTCTGTTTAAAAACCAGAACTTTTCCTTTTTGGAAACACACTTTGTTGCAACCCATCCCTATGAAGGGTGACCGTTCTAACCCCTATAACCACCTTCCTGTTGCTTTGGAATCTACTGTTTCCAAAGTATTTGAATCCCTTTCATCTCTCATATCCTTAGACATCTTGAAATTCCCAGTCTTCTCTCTGATCACCAATACGGCTTCCTTGAGGAGAGATCTACAAGTGATATCCTTTTCTATCATACTAATGTCTGGTCATCATCTCTGAAAGATGATTTGGTGGTTGCCCTTGATGACTGAATATCCAAAGCTCTCAGCAGGGTGTGGCACCTTGGTCTCATCTCTACGTTTCCCTCATGAGGCTTCTCTCACTCACTTTGCTCCCTCATATCTAACTTCCTCTCCGACCAATCTATCTCCGTGGTTGTTGATGGATCAGCCTCTCCCTTTTTCTCCATCAACAGTGGTGTCCCTCATGGTTCTCTCCTGTCTCCTACACTTTTTCTTCTTTTTATCAACGATTTCTTTTCTTATACAAATAATCAAATGCACTCATACGCTGACGACTTCAACACTACATTCCTGCACAAACTTCAAATATGCTCCTTCTCTCATTCGATTTGCATCTCGTCTTGACACACCTTTCTCAATAAACTCAGACTTAGACAGGATATCTCAGTAGGGTAGACGAAATCTGTTTCAGTTTTATGTCTTCATGACCCAGCCTTTACCCTTCTCTCTATTAAAACTCCTTACAACTTTTTTTTCTCTTATTTGACGAATCTGTAATTCCTTCCCTTGACTCACTGAACATATTTGGTTTTACTATAATATCTACACTGTCTTGGAAACCTCTAAGAAACCGGGACTCTTGTTGAAATGTCAGTTTATGCAAAGGACTGATCTGTCCATGTATGGTATATTGCTCTCACATCTAGGGTGGCTCAAACACTGCATCCTTATTTGATAGACTTAAGCTGAAAGCGGTCCGACTTTTCAATTCTCCTAGGCTAACCGCAAAACTTGACCTGCTTGCCCTACGCCGCAATGTTCGTTCACTTTTCCTCTTCTATAGGTTTCACTTTGGGTTTTACTCTTTAGAGCTGGCTGCTTGTGTGCATCCACCATTAGCTAGACCACGCAATAATCAGCAAGCTGCTGTGTCACGTAATTACTGTGTGGCAGTTGGCGACTTAAAAGGGAGCGTTTTGAAATCTGTTCCATTTGCTACACGTCGAAGCTTTGGTACTCTCTACCCTCTCATGTCCCTGCAAGTGAATATGACTTTGCACTTTTTACAAGACAGGTTTTTCACTTCCTTTAGAATTTGTAAATACTTCTTCTCTTTTTCTTCCCTTTCACTGGGCTCTTTATATTTCAGTTAAGGTCCGGCCTTGATAAGGACTTTTGTCCGTAGCTGGAGCCTCTAACATAAAAAGATGATATTTAACTTTTTGTAGTACAGTCCTTCTGGGACAACATGTAGATGACAATTTCCCCATATGCTGATGATCGCTGTTTATCCGTCCGTCATATAACCTCGAAAGTCAAATGTCCGCCAACGTTAGGCACCAGATTATCATGTTTAATCATTGAGAATGACCAGGTGTTGGCAATAGCGCGTGGTCTTAGTATAAAAATTACGTGCAGCAAGCGGTAAACTACCTGTCTCCATTGTCATTAGGTGTTCTGTGAAGCACAAATCACCATGTGATGGATGTTCAGGTGGTGACCAAGTTTTCTAAAGTGAAATATGTTGCATTAGGTATTTATCATTAGTCAGAATGTTCAGATGTGTAGGGAGTGGTGAGTACTTGCATAATTAGTTACCAGGATTACTTGCATTTCGAATCAGAGATGATGTCCATTACCCCAAAACAATGTTCTCTGCTCTGTAGCCAAAGATTATCCTGCAAAGTAATGGAGGGCGCGATATCTAAAAAAAGTTCAATCTTTCCAACGGGTTTCCATCTGTCTGTTCTACAACCTACTGGCCTGTCTTCCAAGCTCATCTTTATCTGAAAGAATTTTTTTCGGCATTTGGATGTGTTTGTTCTAAACTGAGAAACATGTTGAAACAGCTCCTAAACTTATCCATTGGAAACTTCGCCTAGCCATGCCTTATAAGTCTCAGGACTAGAGAGTTATCATATAACTTCCCTCAGGCCCTGATTATAAGGGACTCAGTGTTCCCTTCAGGGGCAAGTGTCTCAACAATCTTACGTGTGCTCCCAGTTTTTCACAACACCTCCTGCAGATTATAAACGAACTCGACTCCCGCAGTAAGAGAACCCACTTTCACCCACACCCGCAGGTGGCTAAACCTTGGCATTTGGGTATCATGGTTCTTGCTGGACTGAATAAACCCTATAACCCTGGAACACCGGACCTCTATAAACTGTTTATAACATGCCTGACAATACACTGCTTGTTATGTTGAAGGATCCTGGCAGGCCACCAGTAAAGCCGATGAGGCTTATGCTGTGTAGTGCGCTTACTATTTGGTCCAACTCCACCAGCTGTGTATTGCACGCACTGCAGGTTCTGTGCTTGCCTTCAGCTTCCCCCTGTTATAGATGCTGCAGAGTTCATATGATACTGACTGGAGATTACACTATCCCAAACAATGCTCGACCGAAAGAGCTATTTATGAACAAAAGCTTGTTAATATCATCCTTTTATGTGAACTTGCTTAATGTTCTGGCTTTGTTAAAAACTTTTAATATTAATGAAGTCGTCAGCAATAATAATTCGGTCAGGGAAAGTCTTATCCGAAATTCTGTAACTACTCAGAAGGTTTGTGTGTACAATATATTCTGTAAAGAGCGTGATCAGTTTTACACTGATCACACTGGTAAGGTTCTTGACATCAGGGTTGAACTAGTTAAAAGAATATCAGGTATAATCAAGAATCTAATGCAATACATGACCATCTCAGAGACATTGGTCATCAAATTGACTTGGGCAGTGTAAAGGTTATCACATAAAATAACTCAGTAATGAAGAGAAATGTTGTTAAATATATATATATATATATATATATATATATATATATATATATATATATATATATATATATATATATATATA